>JNHV02000413.1:0-17536 GCA_001691785.3 Amanita brunnescens Koide BX004
GGCCTGTATGAGTGGCAATGCTTACAATGAATGTCGTCATAGACAGTCGGTGCCGCGAACAGAAAGCACCGGCAATCATTCAAATCTGTCAAACACCGTTGACCAATCATGGCCCTTCTATTTCTACCAGCTTCCCCAATATCATGTCATTCAACCAGTCTACCATTACGACAAGGGCTCAGTAGACATCCTGTCAGGACGTCTCGATTCTTATCAAGGCACATAACTTTGGGGGCAAGATCACAGTTTACAATATGGGGCCAACCAAATTACAAAATCGGATAGTCGCGGAGGGCAGTGTGAACGAAAGCGAACGTGAATGGGCTGCGCACGGCGCCTTTTTTAGTACCTAAGTTATGTCCACTACAAGCTTTGATTGAACTTATTCTATTCTACTCTCCAGACTGCATCATATAGGAGTCAATATACACTTTCAATCTAGCCTCAATGGTGCCGTTGTCGCAGCATGGAGTAGGTCGATGGCCTGCGCTAATAATCATGAACCGCTAAATCGCCCTTGCGTTTTCCTCTGAACCAGGTTTCAATTTATTTCAATTTAGTCGGCTCTGTTACCGATGAGAAGTTCCTTCCGATCGGCGCGTGTGGAAGTCGTCGCGTCGTGCGTCGGCTGATCGACAAATTTCAGATGCAACTAATCGCCTCTAATCGCTGGGCTGCGCATCTTCGGGTATTAGTTATCCTCTCAAGTCGGTTAATTTTTCTACCAAGTCGGGTGATCGGCTGTTTACAACTGGCAAACTTTCCACTTGCAATTGTTGGTCATGTTTTTCGGTAGTTCATGATTGCACAGCCTGAAGCCGAGTCTCGGCCAACGTGTCGTACTTGTGACATCTGGCATGCCTATATGATATCGTTTAACCACATATGTAACCAAGATCTTGCACCGTCTAGCATTGTAAAATATGTGCCTGTTGAAAGTATCCCAGCTGTGAGCTGCTAAATGGTCCAACTTGAAGATTTTTGTACAGGATATGAAAGTAATTGACCCAGAGATCACAGACAATCAACGACACAACATCTACCAGCTGTACTTCTGCAGGGCGTAAACCCGTCTCCGGGTTCGCAGGCTACGCTCTCCTTCGTTGTGACCGCCTTTAGACTCCCGAGCGAGCGCAATACAACGAGTTTCTGACTCGAGACTAGGCTAGTACCACTGTACTTCCATTTGAACGGATCCGTTATCAATGGATCTTTCACCCTAAACGGTGATCATGAGTCATAAACGTTAGATGATAGGTTCGGCCACTCGGCTTAATTGTACATGCGCCTTCAGATTCTCTCCGGAGCTGCTTATTCACAGACACCGCTTCTATTAATTATCTTACCAAGAACTGATGATGAGGAGGTATATATTCTTTTGTAACCATTGTGTACGAGCATGTACGTATGTCTGGGAAGGTTTGGTGATTTACAATTACATGCCCCCCAGAGCTGAGGCCCTGAGACCTGAGGATGGAGATAATGGAGATTGACGTTTTTGTCATCATGCGCCATACCTTATTTGTCGAGGAAGCGAAGGTCACAAGGCACGCACCCACGTCCGTGCGATCGGAATAACGATAATAACGTTGGAATGATGCTGACCTGGGTATGTTGCTGTGCTGCCTCGTTGCGGCGCTTATATGAATAATAAGCAGTCTAACCTTGAGTGCCCTTGTCGACCTTTGTCGACGGGCGCGCGAGATAATAAAGAGAACCGGCAGTGGCTGTGAGTGTGACGGATAATTTGTTTCACATCAGACGAGATAGCTTGATTTGCTGACATTCAAGTTCTCTCGTCCCGTGCCTCCTCCAAAGCCATCTCTTCCTCTCCCCATCATGTCCTCCGCCCCTTCGCCCACAGGTCCCCCTCCTTCAAGTCCCCCGGATGGTGCTTCCTTCACCAGCAGTCCATCCCCATCAGCCACCACCGATGGCGGTGCTAGCTCGCTGACGTCTTCGGCGTCCTTGTATCGTATGTATGCCACTGATCCTGGACCTAACAGCCTCTAACTATTGACTACTACTCCTATGCACCCCTCACTCTTCGCTTCCGCGCTTCGTGAAACGAACGAACTTTACGCGTCTATCCGAATCGGACAACAGTCTACACGTTTCTGGCAACATTAGTCTTACTTCTAGTTGTTTCCGCGGCGATTGTCGTTCGCTCGTTTGTCCTACGCAGGCGGCACCGCATGTTGATTGAGGAGGCATTCAGAAATGGGACCCTCCTATCACCTACCATTGCAGCGGGATATGGCCTTCGTCAGCGCGTGGACCTCTCTAAGAAACCGAATATGTGGGATGCATGGATAGAAAAGCCGGAGCAACCTACGTCTGGGCGCAGCAGGGAAAAGGAGTGGTATTGGGATATGATGAAACCGTTCTCCGCAGTCTATACCGGTACACCCAGTAACAATGGCGACCGCAGCTCGTCGAATAGAGAGTCTCTGACGCCTGGGCAAACGCTGAGAGGAAGAATGGGTTCTGCAGCGCGGCACGCTGGACGCGCTTTCGCTTATTATGTCAGTACCCGGCCCACAATGAATGGCTCCCCACAACGTTCATCCACCCAACTTGCATTGCCAACGATACTATCTGACCTCGATTCGGGCGACGCAACTGTCAAAGTCGCGGTACTTATCGCAATGCCTAGGAAACCGAAAGATTCATCGTCATCTACCAGCCTGCATCCTCCCTTTTCACCTTCTTCATCGGTATCTCAACAGTTTTCACCTCCGCCAATAGGGCAGACGGGAAACGATGATGATGAACAACTACCGCATCTCGAGGTCGGGATAACGGAAGTTCGGGTTGTGTCCAACTCCGATGATAGTACCTCACAAGGCAAGAGTAGTATGACGACAGAGTAGCGGACTAATCCACTCTTCAATCTTGTTATAATTACTTCACGTTTCATTTCAGTGACTCAAAGCATGCTTTCTAATCGTATCACGTCGCTCACGTTGCTGCTTACTTCCTATGTTTATTGCTTCTCGAGTATCCGCAACGGACAGCATGGAGGATAGGTGCAGAATTGGCTCTCTGGGATGATAGTTGTATAATTCTGATAAAATGTGTGTAATTTTCAGTGAAACGAACCGCATAATATCCACATGCTTTGCTATCACGTCACAATCAGGCATTCTGATAAGCTTTCAGTCATTTGTTCAATTTCAGTGATCTGCGACAACTGCTGCATCCGCATGGCTTCCATATTCGTCACATTGGGGCGTCTCCCTTGCGAAGAGCAACATCCAAGTACATTTATTTCGGCTCCCATGTCAGGAGTACCTCAGTCCCTTACAATCCGCAAGTTCCATTAATATGCAATACTGCGCAGCAGCGCCAACATGCAAAGCGTAAGAATATTCTCACTCGGTGCCGATGACGTTGACACAGTCGGAAGCAGCGGTCCGAGCCGGTTACCAGTCAATGCGTTAACTTGAAAGAAATGACAAGCGGACGTAGAAGTCATTGCGCTCTGCAGTGCCACTTAATCATCGCCCGGCGACTAGAGATGGAGCAGAGTAGGAGAGCAAAGTGCCGTCGGATGTATCATGCAACACGTTTCATGGTGTCGCGCCCAACCCATGTGCAATCGATGGCGCTGCGCGGCGACTCGGGGTGCACTAAAGGCGGCAAAATCATTATCTCTAACCCGGATTTGCACATCGAGACACGTAAAGACATCTGATTCAGAAAGAAGGTAGCAACTAGCCATATTGCCAGTGCCATAGGCTCAACTTGTCTTTACTAAAGAAAGGAGGTTTCACGTCGACTGGACACACCACGTCAGCTTAAGGCCCCCGACGAATGACCCTCGAATGACATTTCCTGGAGCGACTCCCTTTTTCAGCAACTTGACATCATGCTCCTCACTTGGTATCCATATTGTATATATTCGCCACATGACGCGTCGTTGGGAGCAACATGGCCTCAGAATTTGACTTTTTGTTCCCTACGCCTGCGGCGCCTCCCAATCTTGCCGCTCCTGCTCGTTTGTCGGGCATTACGCCACAGACCACTGAAGCACTCAAGAGGGTGCTGGGGGACAACTACGAGCGTTGGCATATCTTCTCTAACGACCGTGGGTTCCACAAGTACGTCTTGGCATCTCTTTTAACCATTCGCGTTGTTGACTGACGTCCTAGTCACATTGTCCACCATGCCTTAGCTCTATGGGCCATGGGGGCAGATGGTGCTGTTATCGAAGCAGGTTACAGAATTGACAGTGAATACCAAAGACCGACGTATCCCTCTCCAAGCCCTATCACAAGTGAGACTTTCAGAGATCATCTTGGCAAAGAGGAGTAAGTGATGATGATGACGCAAACTTTGTCCCCGAGACTTAACTCTCAAAGATACTGGGATGCCTATCTCAAGTTCTTTTCGCATGAGGTTCGTGAGCTTGGCATGCGTGGGGTTCTCGAGAAATACATCTTCTCCCGCGAGTTCAACTTTGATAGTAAGTTGGGCGACGCAGAGCAGCCTCGTATGCTGGATCGCTTTGTGGGTGGTCTACTTCATCCCGTCATCCATATGGGCTACGGATATGAATTTGGTTTGCCGGGCATCATCGCGGAGGGTACGTCTGGGATAGCCTATATTGGCAAACTACGTTAAATCAACTCAGGTCTCGCTTCGACGGCGCTTCACAAGCCCAAACATCAATTTATACTCTCTTCTGACCTATTCGAAAAGTATGTCGGAAAAGCGTCCGGTGGACTTGCTTCTTTTGCGAAGGATCTGGATATAACCGCGACGTCCAAGCCGAGGACCGACGTCAAACCGACTCATGCGCTGACTATCATTGCACGTCTTCTCAAGGACGAGCGCCTTGCAGATGCAAAGTATCTCGACCCAGCGACGGCAATTAGCGACACGAGAACAAAATTTGGACATATCATACGTGAGCACATTGAACAATGGGACACTGACACAACGGACGTAAAGGAGGTTACGCGGAAGTTTGAAGAGCTCGTATGGACAAATGTGGTCATTTATGGCATTTGTGGCTTCGAACAGGGCAAATTCAACAATGACTTTTTTTAGTGAGCCATTTTTTGCTACAGTCGGTTTAAATAAAGTCTTGATTGAATTTCTACAGCATGCACCCCGCTACATCTGTGTTATTCCTGCCCTCTCTTCTCTCTTACCTGCCACCTCCGTCCCAGGCACTTTTCCTTCGAGCCTATTTCGCGTCTAGCATTGTCGCCTACATAGCTCGCGGCAGGCCGAACCCGGATATCAAGTCATTTTATGAATATCAAGGATTTCTTTATCCTATTCCCACTGGCCCTCTGCCGATCCCTGATGAGAGCGCTCTTCCGCCGCCAGACGCGGACCCAAACAGGATTAAAGCTGTTACTCCCAATCCGTGGCTTCCTATCATTGAGACCAGTCTTACCCATCCTGACGAGCATCTTATCAAGCTTCAGCGTGCCCTGGCACACTTCAGCGCACTGTTCGGTGCAAGATGTCCTGGTGCTAACGAAGGTGGGCTAGAGGGGGCGGCAAAAGAGTTGGACAGTGCAGAGTTACTTGATGGAACATTGTTCATCAGGGTTGCTGGATTAACAGCCAAGAGGATGGGCAGAGTTAGGGAAGGCGAGGTCGCGCGAGAATGGGATTTCGCGGGCTTCTACGCGAATAAGTGAGGACATGAAAGCAAACGGGCTCAGCGTGTGTGTATTACTATCTCGTGTATTATGCAAAATGTCCAAGTATTTTAGGAATTCTAATCTATCACGACTTGGTTTCGTTCGACTCATCAAGCGTTTCTATGGGGTCTGCAAGTGGGGCCGGCGGTGGGGCCGGGACTTGAGCTGGGTATGAATATGACCATGGGCACGGCACTACGCTAGCAGCCTGCATCTTGGCACGACGATCAGCTGCTTCTGCTTCTGCCTCTTTCCGTCTTTGTTTTTCTGCTCTCTCTGCCTTTACCCATTCGTCTATTTTATCTACTGCTTCTCGAGGGCTCTTTCTGCACAGTAGTAGATATCCTTGTAATTCCGCAGTTGTGAATTCATCATCAGGAATACGAGAAGCAAATTCAGCACTTAGGCGCCCATGTTCATCTGCGCTTATTGGTGCTATGTAGTTCGTAACGCCTGAAGGTTTATCCAGATCCTCGAAGTATTCAGGCATTTCGCCATGTCGCGGATAGAATCTATTGAACAATGCAACAGCTTGTGACTGGGTGGCGAGTTTATATTCAGTTCTGAGGTCAACCCGACCTGGTCTAATAAGCGCCGGATCGAGTCGATCGATATAATTCGTCTGTGAAACCAGAGCGTTAGTATACAACGGACCTGTGGATTACAGACATACCGTAGCGAAAAACAACTTCCCATCTTCACTTCCTACTCCATCCAACACATTTAGCAGGCCTGACATAGTGACCTTCATGCCTGGTGGACCTAGTCCGGCCGAAAATTTCGCCGGCCCACCATAACCGTGATTCATTGCCTGTTCCTGCTCCTCATCGCGTGAAGGGAAGGCGCAATCTATGTCCTCGAGGAGGAAGATAGAGTGCTTGGGAAGACTGGAAACAGTACGATGTAGCATGCTATCGTCGACGCTGGTTAAGAGTTAGTTCGTTCAACAGGACACGGATGATGGTTGTACGCTTACAAACCAGAAGAGAGTGACAAGGAATATATTTCTAACCCCAGTTCTCCGGCCTTGTGTTTTTGAATCAACATGTTGCCTTAAGCTACGTTCTGTATCTTACTTACCAGAGCATATATTGTCGAAGCTAAAAAAAGATTGGCTTTTAAATGGCATTTCATTGATGTGAAACGTACTTTTCCCAGTTCCAGGAGGCCCATACAGAAGATAACCCCTCCTATAAGGTATTCCAGCGCGTATATACCAGTGTTCCGACTGGAGAAAATCTTTTACATCTTGAACGAGCGACGTCAACAGTCCATCGGGAAGAACGATCGAATCCAAAGGCCGCCTGCTTTTGCGCTTGACAACATTCCAAGTGGAACCCATGCTCTGAGTTATAGGCTAAGGACAGGCATAGGAAGACGGGGAATAAAACATACCACGTCAATACTATGAACGATTACATGTGGTCTTCTTCCTTCGATGTACCGACTGCGTGCCTCCTCTACTAGTTTGGAAAGTGCGCCGACATTCAAGGTGTACATGCTGGGTCAAAGCATCAAATCTTAGTTGCAAACATGGATGCAATACTCTACTCACGTCAATAGAATAGAATTATACGGCACGCCAGATGGAATGCCATACCCTACATTTGCTGGGTCGTACGATCTCTCTATTTTTTGGATCTCAACCCAGTAACCTTTCCAGCGGAACAGATGCGGATTGTGATACTTAGGAACGTACTCCGCGCTCTCGGTTGACTTCAGTTTGATGCCCCATCTCAATTGAGAGCTTTTCGCAGACACAAGAAAATCCCGGGAACGCTTCCACACGTCCTCTTGTGTCTAAACATCTCATTAGGGAATAAATTGAGAAGTTGACCAGAAGAGCATACAAGATAATTCACCAGCCACTCACATGCTGGATCGCCTTCATCAAACTGCGCCGTGATGCTGTAACCTGTAAGTGATACCGTGAATTAGGACTATCCCATATATGAACAGGACCAAGAACTGACGAATCTTGAACCTCTCGAACGCCCAATGACAAAACCGTCGTCCGGATTCTATGAGCGTTCCGGCCACGAACAGCCTTAAGGCATCAAAGAGGCTGGTCTCCCCCAAAGACTCGGAGAAAAATGCAGATAGAGAGTAAAGACCCATGGCACGCGCTATTGATCTTGCAATACCCAAGCCTAACCATCCAGGATTTCGAGCTCGTTCGTCGTTGTACTCCATATCACCGGACCAGTAGGAACTAGGCCCGACTGACATAGGAAGAGGATAGGCAAAGCTCATGTGTGGCGCCCACGCTCGCCCACGGCGGTGATGGCGGCGCTTTAAAAAATAAAATAAAATATTGATCCCACGAACAACGTAATACTAATTGATAGGTACGTGATGCCGCCTCGACATGATTAATGATAAACCCGCCTTGTATCCCAAGAGCATTAATTACCGGCCAGCTTTATCTGATTTTCAGCATAAAGAGCTTGCGACAGTCGTTCTCGGGGCTGCCTTTTGCTTTCCTGGTATGACACCTTGCATGAGGTGATGTCTTTCGGCATCGTAAACTTCCTGGCGCAAGGGTTTGTGCTTCCGACTCGCCATGCTTTACTGAAAGCATACCCTGCCGATCAAAGTAGAAACATGTTTCATTCTTGCCAACCTGTGCTCATTCTACCTCCTTTTGCGAGAGCTGGATCGGATATGGGACCTAAGAAGCATCAAAGTTAGCTTATTCGTTCAATGCTTCACGAGAATGAAACATACTAGATACGTTGTGAAAGCTTGCTAACGGATTCAATCCTCTTGTTCTAACGTAACTTGATACCCAATTTCAGGCCGTGAAGGTCGTAAACTCTCGAACGAGACCTCATTCAAACGCGTCTCAACTCGGTGTTGGAGCGTTGATAGGATGTACTTACGGACGGACAGGCCATCGGTATGCGATTTGAACCGTGCTACGCGGGCGCTGCAGCGCATTTAGCTAGCACCATGTACTAAGCAAAAAAGCAATGCATAAATTATAACCCGGAGGTCGCGATGGTCCAGCTCACCGTTTTGTCCTTTGGGGAATTTGCGGTGCAGTATGTCAAGTTGAAAGTGCGCGTGAAATTTGGTTGCTGAAGCTGACTGAGTCTTGACAGCCATGACTGCGTGGAAGGACAGCTGTTCGGCCAGAGTTCACCGGTACCGGTCCTGTGCCGTGATCTGCTTAGTCATTCGTCCGAAAGCAGAAGATGCATTGCGCCAAATTCAAATCCAAGTCCCAATCGTTCCGCCATGGAGTCCCTCAACTCGCTAGCTAGTTCCCTGCCCACGCCGCACCATAAGGCAGAGCAAGAACTTCTCAACAATTTCAAAGGTGTGTCCTTGCTTCCTAACGTTTTTCTTCTTTGCACTCCCGTTGACGCACCCCTGCCTTCCTTGACTTGGTTTTCGGAATCAGCCGCGGCACTCAGTATCACCACCTTATATCGCTCATCCAGGGAAACATCGAAGCGGGCCTACGATGCTGGATATGCCGCGGCATGCCAAGACTTACTGAACATGATCCAGCATGGCGTGTCCGCAGGTGGCATTGACAATGGCGAGTCGCGCGAAGGAGTGACAATAGGCCGCGTCATGGACTGGACAGAAGCAAGGTTAGAGGCTCTAAAACAAAAGGATGAAGAGGAAGAAGAGGATGAAGAGCGAGAAAAAGAACGCAAACCTTCCACAGCCTCCGCTGCGCCCGCTTCCGCTCCTCCCTCAGTGCCCAAAGTATCCAAATCCGCTTCTCAGAATATTTCAAATAATATTGCGCGCCTAAAGGATGCGGTGAGTCGTGCGCCTCCCCTATCATCTTTTTCTTTTTCATGTCATCGCTTACGAGCATCATCTGCCAGAAGGTCATCTCCCCCATTTCAGAACCCTCAAATTCGCCCGTGATCCCAACATCCGCACCACTCATCCGTCCACCGCAACGCCCAATGAAGCCAAGGCCATCAACAAAAGGCGACGGATCGTCGCCATACGTCAGCCTGCCGCCCCCTCACCCTTTTGACTTTATCACCGACCCCCGTCAGGCGATGATGCCCATGGCACCGAGCAACATGTCGGACGGCACGCTCTCCGTCTCTGCAGGCGTAAAGAGGCGCCATGCAATGATGATGATGCTTGATGCGGCAGCACCGCCCGTCTCCATGGGCGGTGGAACGTCTGGCCCTCCTTCGTCCGGGCATCACATGTCGAATCTGTCTGCTGTAGGGAATGGCTTGCCTTTGGTCCCTGCATTGGGCAGGAGACGAGCAAGGTCGTCGAGAGTCACTTCCCAGCAGCAGCAAGCGCTAAATCTACTTTCGGCGGAAGCGATGGACGTGGAAGAAGAGAATGGGAGAGACCGCAAACGCGTCGCGCGTCGATGATGTCAACGATGGTGATTTTGGAGGTTCTTTTTCCACTTTTATTCTTTTGCTTTCCGTTATCATGATTTGGCGACACGGCATCCCTCTTTGAATGTTTTTTATCTGCTCGTCACTCTTAAATGCTATGTTACCACCCCACATTTTGGCATTCTTTTTGTTTTACCCCGCACATACATTTTTAACACTTGCACGCGTTACCACCATCACTTGTAGCACTCGAGTATAAAGTAATTGAGCAGTAGTCATATTTCATTTTTTGTATTGCAGACGTTTTTTACGTGCACACTTAGACTAGGAAGGGTATTATAAGAAGCAATGTGTATTTCGTGGCCATTCCTCATCAGCACAACCGGCGGATCAGAATCCCCCCCTCTCTCACGCTCCTCTGTGGGAGGTCCTACGAGCAGATTCAGTGCTGCTGGCGGGGACCATGCTCCTTGGGCGGATTATCAGCGCAACAGACACGCTCCCAAACAAACAATGGCTGACGAGCGTCGTCGATTTCGGAGCGAGCCCCTACGCGCCGTGGGATGTGCTACGCAAGGCGGTGCGGGCGGGCGTAGCAGCTGATACAAGGAGGCTGCTAGAAGGATCGAAAGGTATTGACGAGATCCCGTAAAAGGCGCGAGCTCGGCTGGTCAAGTTAGTCAGGCTCGCGCCGGAGGACGCATACGCGGTACTCGTAGCCATGCAGGGCAGCGAGGACGCGCCCGCGTTTTGGTAGACATTAGACCAGGGGTGTAGAGAAAGCGAGAAGACGGGTAGGAGACCCATTGATCATAGAAAGGAATGTGCCACAGTAGAGATTTGCGAAGTGATTGTGTTCTGTCAAGAGGGATTGACGGAATGAAACAATTTGGCAGCGGACGCGTGCTGTCGAATGCGACTGACATAATCAGGATAATCAGGAGGTTCAACGCATGGCGGGAGGCGAAAATGCCATATGATGACGGGCCGCATCCTGTGCAAAGTATAAACTGCAACTACATTGTAGTACCCGAGAGCTAAGCGTATCTGCGTTTCTCGTGAAAGATTCCAGTGTCGGTTACACTCTTATGTGTATCAGAGTCCACGTTGTGACCATGCGGGAAAATAATTGAATAGTACATCTTGGTGATGGTGCTTGGATGAGTCTTGCGAGGTTCTTATTGTCTCTGCTTAGATGATTGGCAACGGTGGAGTCGACAGAGCCTTCTTTCAGAGTGGATGCCTGCGAGGAGCGACCTCTTCGATTGGGGCAGCTGGGCAAGCACGGTCGCATTCCGGCTTTGAAGTCATTGGGGGTGTAATTGGATCTGGCGGCGTTGCGTATGCGTGGGCCGTCGCTGAGACCTGAGGCGTCGGCGGAGGGAAGTGAAGCCTTGAAGGGAGAGGCCTTGTGAGCAATTATAGGACAGGCCGCCCCTCCTTGATGATGTTGACTGCGAGATTGAAGAAGAGAGGTGATGCCGACAGCTGCGTCTATGGCGCCTATCTCCTCTTGGGTGCTGAGAGGGATGATCGATGAGCCGCGCATGGGCATGAATTTTAAATGGGCACTTACGGATTATTCGATGGCATCTCTTGTCGGTTGCCTGGCGGGGCCGGATGCGCAGAGCAATGGATTGCTGCGTTCACGAGATAGTCGAAGAGAAATGTGCCAGAATTGGTTACGCAGAAGGTATGGCGCGTGTTGGCCGCCGAGGGAGGATGAGGGCCTCTGGGAGGGAAGGCGTTGGCAGTTGAAAGGGCGGGAAGGAATGCAGTAGAGACGCATGGGATAGACTTGAGGTGTTTGTTTGAAGTGATTCTATGCCATTCGGCGAGATCTGCCAGTGTACCGTTGTTTCAAACTACAATTTTTTTCTTCCATCGAAGTTGGAATGCAACGTTTGGTGCAAGCGGAGGAGCTGTCAAATACAGACCGAGGGCATTATATCGTTCGACGATTCTCTTATATTCCCCTGACTGGAACTAAGTCTCCTGAGATATAACTTTATCAATTTCTGTGATTCATGTACAGTTGGGCTCAAAGTCAATGTGACGCAGTCACGTATGTGACATCCTTTGCTCTTGACCACAACTTAACCACTTCCGATGCACGATATCAGGTAATGATTATTCCGGTCCAGATAACTTTCATGAATCTTACACACACACAATGACAGCACTCACTGCCAGGCTGTGACAAGCATGTCTGCAGGTTTTTTCAAAGGGGCCCACAATTTTGTTGTCACCAGTGGCCAATTTACAGAGGTTCTTGCATTTAAATACATGCTATCTGCTCATGATACTACCAGAGCCTTTCATAGATAAACCACTACAGTGTTTCAGCTTCCTTAGACACTCCTCTGACTCCTTTGCCTCCTCTTAAACAACCTAGTGCTTTCTTCACAGGTCATGATGAATACTTACAAAGGCTCAAGGCCCACTTCAGGTCAGAGGTTAGAGTTGGAGATCAAAGGAAATCATTTCTTTTGCATGGCTTGGGAGGTATTGGCAAAACTCAAATTTGCCTGAAGTTTATCAAAGACAACATTGACTTGTGAGTGCATCACTGATGAAACTGATAGCACACAAAATGGATACCTGAGTGCCACAGATTTTCTGACATATTCTGGATTGATGCTTCCTCAGAAAGCAGCATTGAACTTGAACTCATCCACATAGTTCAGGCTAACAACATCTCCAAAGAGTCAAAACTGTCAGCTGAATCTGCTCTGCAATGGATTTCCCACAGAGCCAACTGGCTTATTGTATATGATAGTGCAGATGGACACTATTCAGTTCTTGAGAAATTTCTCCCACCAGGAAATGGAGGAAATGTTTTGATAACCAGTAGAAATCCTGCACTGAAAAGGATCACATTGAATCAGAACTCAGTAGAAGTTCTTGAAATGACAGATGAAGATGGCATTTCTTTGCTGTTGAAGTCAGCCATGCTCAATGAGACATCTGACCATATCATTGGTGTGGCAAGAAAACTGGTGTCTGAACTAGGTGGAATCCCACTTGCCATTGACCAAGCAGGGGGGTATATGCTTTCTTCTGGTTGTAGTAAGGATGATTATCTGGAATTGTATACAAAGCACAGGGATAAATTGTTGTCTAGTCTGGAATTTAAGGGTGCATCAGGCTATGATAGAAATACATATGGGACATGGGACATTGCAATGCAAAAGATTGAAAACATGGCTTCAAGGGATACTGCAGCACTAAATGCCATCAAACTATTCAGTACTTTTGCATTTCTGGATCATGCAAATATACCAGAAGAATTATTCAAGAGTGCTGCTGAGAACTACATGAAAAGAAATCTTGATAAAGAGACAAATACTGGGCTTCCATTGTCAGTGGAACTGTTGCATCATGAGGCCCTTTTCTTAAATGAAGAGGGAGAATGGGATAAATTTGAGTTTGTCTCTGGTATTCAGATCTTGCTCTCATTTTCCTTGATCAAATCCCATAATCAACTATATTCAATGCATTCATTGGTGCATGCATGGAGCAGGAGTAGACTACCTAAATCAGAGATTACAGACCTCTATCAGAGAGCCAGGGCCTTGTTATCCTGTTCAGTTCTTCTTGACTATGACATTGATAACTACACATTCTGTAAATTACTTGCACCACATATTAGGTCAAGTTCTTTACATGCAGCTGAATTGAACTTGAAAAGTAGATACTATGATGATGAATATGCAAGATTTTCACATGTCTTTACTTGTGTTGGTGACTGGCATGAAAGGGAGAAGCTATTAGTGGAACAAGTCAATGAGAGAAAGTCAAAGCTTGGGTACAATCACTCAGATACTCTTTTTAGTATGAACTGTTTGGGATCTACATATAATAGACAGGGGAGATGGAATGAGGCAGAAAGGTTGCAGGTGGAAGTGTTGAATGACACAAAAGCCAAGCTTGGATCTGACCACCCAGACGCTCTGACTAGCATGAACACTTTGGCATTAACATATCAGAGTCAGGGGAGATGGAATGAGGCAGAGAAACTGCAGGTGGAAGTGATGAATGAAAGAAAAGCCAAACTTGGATTAAACCACCCAGACACTCTTACTAGCATGAGCACCTTGGCAGTGACATATCGAAGTCAGGGGAGATGGAATGAGGCAGAGAAACTGCAGGTGGAAGTGATGAATGAAAGAAAAGCCAAGTTTGGACCTGACCACCCAGACACCCTCACTTGCATGAATAATTTGGCAGTGATATATCAAAGTCAGGGGAGATGGAATGAGGCAGAGAAACTGCAGGTGGAAGTGATAAAGGCAAGAAAAGCCAAGCTTGGATCAAACCACCCAGACACTCTTACTAGCATGAACACTTTGGCAGTGACATATTGGAGTCAGGGGAGGTGGGATAAAGCAGAGAAGCTGCAGGTGGAAGTGATGAATGAAAGAAAAGCCAAATTTGGATCTGACCACCCAGACACTCTTACTTGCATGAACAATTTAGCATTGACATATCAGCGTCAGGGGAGATGTAATGAGGCAGAGAAACTGCAGGTGGAAGTGATGAATGAAAGGAAAGCCAAGTTTGGATCTGACCACCCAGACACTCTTACTTGCATAAGCAATTTGGCATTGATATATCAGAGTCAGTGGAGATGGAATGAGGCAGAGAAACTGCAGGTAGAAGTGTTGAATACAAGAAAAGCCAAGCTTGGATCAAATCACCCAGACACTCTTACTAGCATGAACACCTTGGCATTAACATATCTGAGTCAGAGGAGATGGAATGAAGCAGAGAAACTGCACGTGGAAGTGATGAATCAAAGAAAATCCAAGTTTGGATCTGACCACCCAGACACTCTTACTTCCATGAATAATTCAGCATTGACATATCAGAGTCAGGGGAGATGGAATGAGGCAGAGAAACTGCATGTGGAAGTATTGGGTGAAATAACAGCCAAGTTTGGATCTGAACACCCAGACACTCTTACTTGCATGAATAATCTGGCATTGACATATCATAGTCAGGAGAGATGGAATGAGGCAGAGAAACTGCAGGTGAAAGTGTTGAATGGGAGAAAAGCCAACCTTGGATCAAACCATCCAGATGCTCTAAAGGCCATGGCCAATTTGGCACTGACATACAGGAGTCAGAGAAGGTGGGAAGAGGCAGACTTTTTGTTATCTCATGCTGTTGATATGATGCAAGAAGTCATAGGACCTCAACATCCAACCACCCTGAAATTTTTAGATGAACTTGACAAGCTTTCCAAAGCAAAGCCACAAATGGATGCACAGCAACTAGTAACATTGGTATGCCCTGGCTCATATTCCTCAACCTCTATCTAACCCACATGTCCATGTAGCCTTCTTCTAATCACTCCTTGGACCACTTCAAGACTACACAATATCAGAACAAATTTGGTGAAATGATTTGGCAAAAGGCTCAGAGCAATGTGGGGAAAGCTAAAATGCTGAATCCCAGGCCATCTATGTAGTTTAAAGCTTTTACATGCTCAACATGTTCAAAGTATGTATGTCAAAGTTCTAAAATATATTGATTGTTCATATCCAGACTCTCCAATTTGTGAACTCCTTCCTCAATAATGTTCATACTTCACCTCATACCTCATCTCATCTGATGGCCAGTTCCCAGCAGATGGTGCATCAATGGTGATAAACCATCAACAATAGGTCCTTGAAGGTGGAAGGCCTGGTTAAGGTACTTTGTGGCTCAAACGGCTTCAGTAGGCTTTGTCTATGACTTGTTATGGTTACAACATATACACTGGCATATGACTCAATGCTGTTCTCACCCACGTCTGCTCTCCTCACCAACACTTTCACCCAGCTGACAATGCCATCTCCCACTGGCAAGCAACAACCATCACACCTCCCAACTCTGCCCATCCCGGACGATCACCACCCCCTTAAGCCCAATTCTCTCCAACAACTATCCCGATTAACAGGGAAAAACAACAATAATACCTCGAGCAACCCACCCATACCCTATCACAACTGTGTATATTCCATGCACACACCCTGGCGCCCTCTTCACCCTTATTTTCTGTTGTGTTGCCTATGCTATCATCACCTCCCTCTCCAGCATTTCAACAACTGATGCATGATGTCATTGTCTCCATCAATGCTGCTCGTTCACCACTATTGCTGCAACCTCTTGAATAGATATTGTTCATGCCAGCACTTTCGCATCCCATATTTGTGCACTTGGCTGATACCATTGTTGCACGCTCCAACGCTCAAGATGACCATCGATGCGATCAAAAAGGAGAGGGAAAACCAAAGACTTCCAGTGGGCCAAGGACTGTTCGCTGTGGATGCCGCCTGCCAGTCACAATTGAAGAGTTTGTACCCGTCACAATGTCCAAGCCACCTGCTAGGGCTCTATCCCTGCCCTGCATTTCCGCACTTTCCACATCACTCACTGCGTCATCTTTTCATCACCTACAAGCCTTATCGGAATCCAATCCATTTGAGATCTAGTCACTCATCGAAATGTTCCATTGGTCCATCCCCCTCTGCACTGTGAAATCGGGACAAACGTACTTCAATCCCCATCGATTATATGGTTAACATGGTTGTTAGCTTTGTGGATCTCGAGTATGAGATGAAGTGAAAGAAGGAGTGTTTGGAAGGAGCAAACAAGGACCATTGGCAGATATTGTAACACTAGCAAGGAACCTTTTCAACTCTCAGGACTCTCGGAATGAAGCCTTTATTGAACGGCTCCTGTTACAACACATGGACTTCAACATTATGAATACCTGATACATCGGACAGGCATGCTTACTTTTACTTCTTAATCATCGTTCTATGGTTGACTCATATGGACTTACCAATTCCTTTTACCCTTTGCCCTATTATCATCATCGCGTTCCACCCTCTGCCCAGTTACTATATTCGCTATGCCCTTTGCCCTAGCTCGTTGTGTATATAAACTGATGTACTTGTAGAGTCAAACCCTAAGTTCAACTTAGTTTGTTCTTGCAATTTAACTGTCGTTAATTGCTCTCAACTACAGTTTGAATCCTCACTGCCTTGCTCGTCTCAAACCTAAGTCTTAGTCTTAATACTTAGTGCTGATCTCTCAACTACTTGACTTAACACATCGTTGTGTCTAGTCCATCTTGCCACTGTTCAACCTAGTACAAGGCATTGAGGATAGGATCAGCGTTGAACGTAACAGCTCTGTGATGACTGAATCCCGTTGGAGGTGGCAAACTGCGATGTATGCTGGTATGGCACGTGAAAGATTCCTTGCAAGGCAGAGCAACACTATCACATGTCACAGCCAACGGAAATTGCTGTGCCATATGTCACAAGTGCCATCGACCACAATCACTCCATGCGTCGAAACAATTCTGCTACAGACGACATGTTTATTGATGCGATAGTCCTGACAATCACAGATAAACGTCCATGTCTGCCACTTTCCAGAAGCYRCCGCCACRCCACTATCGTCTGGGTGGCCTTCGTATAAGTAACGACACTGCTGTCCAGTGGGCATCACGCTTGAAGGGCAGAGAGCTACATCCAGTGATAAACC
>JNHV02000414.1:0-17485 GCA_001691785.3 Amanita brunnescens Koide BX004
GTGACACTGACCCAATTATCGCTCTGAATTCTTTTCACTTCGCCTTTGTCGCCAAGCAGCTCGTGCCTGGTCTCTACAGTCGATGGTGGCATTTTCTTCCACTTACGGCGAGAACGCGAGCTATACGGAAGAGGGAAAGGGGTCGGATGCGAGCCTGCCCCTTACTACGACATCATGTATTTATTGAAACAAACAAAAGGAAAATATATAAATAAACAATAGTAGCCACCCCCACAACAGCTCTACCATGGGGGACGTCATTGTTCGTGATTTCGATGGCAACATTTTGTCCAGTAAGCTATAGAATTGGAACAGGCTTCAATGTTCTAACCTCTTTCGTTCATTAGGCTTCTGGCAGTACGGCCTCATTGACTGGGAACTTTTCTACGGATGCCTGCGCATGGTTATTTCCGCCGAAGATGACTGGGCGGTTTTCAAATACGACGAAAACGCACTCGGGAGAAGAGGGGCGCTTTTCCCTCCAAACCACGAGTGCCCTGACCCTGGAACATATATCGTTCTTCGACCAGGTATCCAACGACTCTCAGTTATCAGGACGCCCCTTTCTTTACATGATTTCTTGTAGAAGGTTCTCCTATCCTCGTAGGTTTGACGCCCGTTTCGGCTCGTATCCGCCATCCAACCGTCTCTAACACTCGTTCGGCGGTACGTCGCACGCCCCAACGAGGTGCATATAGCTAATTGGTTCTCCGCAGATATTAGCCTACCAAGAACGTACACGCAACTGTGATCATTGCTGCCTCATATCCCGTGAATATGTTGTTCGGCATGACTATAGTCGTTTCAAGGCTACCCAGATTTTCTCTCCTGTACATGAGGTTGACGTACGTCGTCTACAACCCTTTTATTGCCTATAAGCTAACACCCGGTATCCAGTGGGTCAACAAAGGCTATCCCAATCTTATCACGGATTCCGCACCTCTTCTTGACCTCGGCGGTTCCACCAAGATCGACTCGATTCAGAACGCGATCTTCCTCCGAGGCGATCTGCATAATGCATGGGACAGCTACATGTTTGCCGTCCATCCAGACGTTTGCATTTTCCATCTATCCACAGTATCAGTTCTCACCATTTTTTCCGACAGCGCGGGCATGTAGTCATTCCGTTCGTTCCGGGTCTTGAAACGATCGCTGGAAAGGTTCTCAAACTCGATCATATCACTGACCCCAATCTGCGGCCCCTTGACAAGCTCTTCCGCGACCATTTTCTTCAATGTGTCTTGAAGAATATGAAAGGTGTGGGTGAGCCCGTTTGGGACTTTGAGGAAGCGCTCGGCGATGGTATGATAGATCTGCGGAGGTCGGACATTTGGGGCGGAGAATTGGGTCAAGGGCACTTGGATTTCGAGATGGCTCACAGATCGCGAGCGGGTCAGAAGTCAAACTCCGCCCCCTAACGGAGCTTCCTGGGGCGTATGCATCATTACATTATGTATTATGAAAAAGTCAACTAGAAGCATGGCCAGCGCTCCATGTTATGCAAATAAACGTACATAAAAGCGTCTTGGTTTGTGCCGACGGAAGCTTGGGTGTGTAGAAGGCAATTGTGTGAGTCATCAATGATCGCCGTACGCGTCTTCGAATTGGGCAGGAAGCAGCCTTTGCGAGGGCCCGTACCCTTTTGCAGGGTGCCTGCTTTTCTTGTGCGAGCCTCGATTTCGTAAAGGACGTTTTTGATGGCTTTGGGATGACGGCTGATCGGTTGGGTTTGGGGGACGACCTCTGCGCCTGGGCGGGGGGTGGTTTCTCCGCTGCGGAAGACGAGCTTGGATCGTCGATGGCGGCTTCTTTCTCGCGCGGGGGTGCATGCTCTGCGCCGTGCGGGACGGTGAGGCATATTTTGAGGGACGGCTTGTTGGGCTGTGAGTTTCTTTTCGCTTGGCCTTTGTCGCCAAGCAGCTCGCGCCTGATAATCGATGATGGCACCCTACAAAGGGATGTGCACACGTATGTAACACGTTACCACACCGGCATTCAACGCAACCTCTACAGTTGCTTAGAACCTTGTGACTTACATAGTTCCCGCGGACGTCCCGGTCACCGAACCTCTGACCTACTCCAGTGCAAATCGCGTCACTATTTCTCTCCACGGCGTCCGCTGGCCCTACCGTTCCTACTCGCCTTGCGTCTCCTTGATTTTACTAGTTCCCCTTCCCTCTGTCCATTCCAGGTGCCCTGCTTGCCCTCCTCACCTACTCTCCGTGCATTACCACGTTACTTCCCGCTCCACAAGCTTTAGCTACCTCCGTCCTTGCCCTCGTTCAGCTTTCTATGATCGAACTGCCTCGCTATGTTCAAACCTAACTGGTCCATTGTCGCCGTGCCATCTATTGCCCTCACGCCTGCGCCTCATCATCATGAACGTTTTAACGGGCCACGACCATCATAGAGAGGACTGCAGGAGGGTGAGGTATTCCGAAAGTCGACGATTTGGTAGGGATATCGCCGTTCTTTGCCTTTTCTCTCATTCGCCACCAGGTTCTTCGTGCCTCTCTATTCTCGGAGATCCTCATCCGTCGTCTCTGGATGCTCCGCTTTCGATTACTACCGGCTCATCCACTACAATGGCTCATCCCAAGCGATGACGTCCAGAATCCTGCCTATATGCAATCTTTATAAAGACTTACCGCGATGGTCGTGTTATTTCCTTTGTCTGTCTTGACTGTCCAGCTATAAGTCATCCAAGAAGGGCGAGCCGTCCAAAAAAGGCGAGCCGTCCAAAAAAGGCGAGCCGTTCAAAAAAGGCAAGTCATCTCGGAACCGCGCGTCACTCAAGAAGGGCATCGCCGCTAGCCAAGTTGTTTGGGCAATTTCCATCACTTTCCGTCTTGTGGCTAAAACTCTGGCTGCGTTCGATATCGTTTTGCTGTTCCTCGTTGTAATTGTTCAATTTAGCAATCTCAATGATTGCTGGTGCAACTCTAGCAAGCTTAGTCTTCACAGTGGAGCATCAAGATCGCTTGGGCAGGTGGATTAGTGCAAGTCGCCTTGCCGGATCCGCGGCGTCCGCTGATCGCTGCCTTGCGTCTCCCTGATTTTACTCGCCTCCGTTCCCAGTGCCCTCACCTGCTCCACCGTGCATTACCACGTTACTTCCCACTCTACAAGCTTTACCTTTATCTCTCCAACCTCTGCCCTTGCCCTCATTCTCGTCAAACCTTGCTCTTCATGATGATCGTGTCATCTCTTGCCTTCACCCCCTTTTTGTCATATTACGACTGCTACACCTTTGTCTCACCATTAGACGCAGCCTGACTTTCCCAGCTCCCCATTTTAGAACTCATGCACTCCTGCGCTTCATTATAATGAACGTTTCCACGGGCCGCGACCATCATGGTGAGATCTTCCGAAAGTAGATGATTTGGTGGGATGTCGCCGTTCTCTGCCTTTCCGCTCACATTCGGCACCAGGTTCTACGTGCCCCTATTCCTGGAGATCATCTCCGCATGTTCCGTTTTTGATGACTACCGGCTCATCCACTACAATGGCTCCTCCCAAGTGATGATGTCCAAAATCCTGCCTATATCCATGTCGACCAATCTTTTTACATACCCTCAATGGTCATGTTGCTTGTCGCAGATCGTCCACTGACTGGGTATGGTATTAGAAGGCACACTAGGGATATGAATAGGATGTGTTTTATCTACTGTTCACAGTTCAACAATGTCGTACAATGGCCTTCAAGTTGTGCAATTGACTCTACTAATGGCTCATGTTGCCAAATGGAGCTGTGCCCATGTGTGTGTTATCAGGCAGGAGTTCCTGGGGTCTGCAGCACTCCGGTGATGACCGGGCATCCTGAGTAGTGCTATTTACGAGTTGATATCTCCTCCATCCCTCTCACCCGACGCACTATCACTTGTCTTCCCTGCTGCTCTCAAGCTGCACACACCATCTATTGCCCCACGTGGCCACGCTTGATCTCTCGAACCTCACACGCCACCTCATTTCAATTTCCAACTGGACTCACCATCTGTGACACCTGACATCCAATCCAACACACCATCTGTTACTCCACAAATCATCATTCAATACTGAGGTGAGTAAAGCCAGATAACCATACCTTACCTT
Source organism: Amanita brunnescens Koide BX004 (assembly GCA_001691785.3). Taxonomy (NCBI): domain Eukaryota; kingdom Fungi; phylum Basidiomycota; class Agaricomycetes; order Agaricales; family Amanitaceae; genus Amanita; species Amanita brunnescens. Next base: position 4,093 of record JNHV02000414.1, read on the forward strand.
TTCATACTTATCTTCTTTGCTCCCTTTTTCATGCTCTTATATATAACCATTGTACTAGCTTGAATATTGGCAATGCCGGAGATTTCCAACTGGAAGTCCAGTTCAGATATATCATGTAAATCAGAATGGCAAGAGATTACCAACTTGGAGTCTGGTTGAGTTTTATGTCCCCAATTTTTGCATCACTATGACTAATGCATGTCAGATACCAATGAAKAYGTTAAAATWCTCAGGAAGCAATAYAGATGCCMAYATTTTCGTATCCTTATTATWGGAAGGGCTAATGCAGGRAAGACAACTATCCTTGAGAAAGTCTGTCATGTAGCAAAGGGAACAAAGTCCATTATATATGATAAAAATGGTATACCAAGCCAAAATCCATGCATACATTACTGATGTTTACTCACTTTCAGGTGAAACACTGCAACCTTCTGACACTCATTTCATATCATCAATTGAGGTGAGTTGAAGAATGAAAGATAAATACATTGTTTCAAGTATAAGATTTTGCCAGAGAGGAATGCATGATATTGAGCATCAGATTACATACCCTGGAAGCAACTTTATCTTCCATGACTCTCAGGGTTTTGAATCTGGTACAACCAAGGAGTTACAGGTTGCTTGGAAGTTTATTGAGGACAGGTCAACCAAAGCTGAGTTAAATGATCAATTGCATGCAATTTGGTATTTTGATTTTATTCTTTACATAGTTGATTGACCAAACTTTCATAGGTACTGTATTCCCATGGACAGTCCTCGCCCAATTCTGGCCACAGAACTACAGTTCTTTCACAAAGGGACAGGAGATGGTGAGTTATGAGGTCAAATATTGAGTTCTATGATATTTTTCTCAGGCAGCAAGCTGCCTCATGATTTCTATACTTTCATAAAATTTGCTGTATCGCAGTGTTGACTAATAAATGTCACATTTGTAGTTCCACTGGTGGTTATATTCACCAAGTTTGATGGTCAGATTATCAAGGAATATACTGACTTGAGTGATTTAGAGGGTACAAATAGGTGGGAGAAGGCAGGGGAGAATGCTGAAAAGGCTTTTCAGACAGTTTATCTTCCCAAAGTTATGGATACTGAATATCCACCAAAAGCATGGGTGAAATTGCAAGGTAGGAATGGTAAATATCATATGCATAGGGATAACTGTTTGGCAGATATGGACATGCCAGAGAAAGATTGTCCTGAATTGACTGAGAAGACAGCTGATGCTGTTACTGATGCCAGTATGCATCAGCTGTTTGTCTCAACACAAAAGAACAACCTTGATCTTTGTACTAAATCTGCACTTCAGTGAGCTGGTACTACATTAGGGGAACTGCTGTCTATTGACCATTTCCAGACATGTCCTACATCACCAGACTTGGTGGGACACTGATCTGCAATATGTTCTAGCAAAATTTCCACATTTCTGGGTATGCATAATTTGTCCATGACATCACCATTGTAGGAATGAATTGAGAACAGGTTAAAAGAATAGTATGTGGGCCAGATTTGAGATCATAACATTATATATGTTGTTCATCAGAATGTGAGTAAATCAGTAATTCTAATATGGAATGCCAATATGTCCTGAATGCCAGAATGAAATACATGTAAGTGATATTACTGTAATTTTACAAAGCACAACAATGTTAACTTAGGTAACAGTGGGTAAGCCAGATGGAACCAGTCAGAGATTTATCAGATCTAGTCATAAGATGAACAGTTTGTAAGCAATGTCTTGTTGTACTGCTGGGCATTCTCATCCTATGATGAACAGGAAGTGAGTGACCTTTTGGCATTCAGTCTCATCACACTTCATCTCCAGATCAATAGTTTGTGAGTGAAACTATATTTCATACAGTCTTAGTGAACAACCTTGACACCCTCCCTTCAATAGGCCGTAAGTAATGACACATATATTTTACCTCAAACCATTGACATCTCACCTTGATCTAGAGAGTGAGTCACATGATACATCTCCATGTTATTTTCATCAAAGCTGAGATGATGGATGTAGAAAGTCAGTGGTTGTGTTCTTTTTGTTGCAAAACTTCAACTTGACCATCATCTGATCAGCTACAGATAGTTAATACTGTCTTTCTGTCAGTTTGTACAACTCACAATCTATGCAATGCCAATAGACAGTAAGCAGCATATCTCTGAGACAGTGCTCATCAGATCTTATATGATGATTGACAGCATGTAAGAGTGACATGTCTTCTTTTAACAATCTTGTAAATCTTGTCCTTCCACCAACAGAAGGTCAACAACACTGCTAATATTTCTGAAATGCAGTCTCACTATATTATGTCATATGATGAACAGGAAGTGAGTGACATTGCACATTCTTTTGAAAATCAGTCTCATCATCTTGCTCTAGGATGAACAGCATGTGAGTAATATTGCACATCATTCTGAAAGGCAGTCTCAGCACATTTTGTCCTATAACACACAGGAAGTGAGTGACATTGCACATTTTTCTAGGCATCCTCATTACATCTTGTCCTGTGACCAACAGCTAGTGAGTGACATTGCACATCTTCCCAAAAGGCATTCTCATCTTGTCTTATGACAAACAGAAAGTGAGTGACATTGCACATTTCAATCTCATTAGTACATCTTGTCCTATGACAAACAGGATGTCAGTGCCATTGCACATTTGTTGAATACAGTCTCATCACATCTTGTCCTATAACAAACAGAGAGTGAGTGACATAGCACATTTTTCTGAAAGAGAGTCTCATCATATCTTGTCCTATGACACACAGGAAGTGGGTAACATTGCACTAGCCATTCTTATCACATCTTGCTACATGGACCAACAGTATGTAAGTGACATTGCACATTTTTCTGAAAGCCATTCTCATCACATATTGTGTTATGACCAACAGTTTGTAAGTGACATTGCACATTTTTCTGAAAAGCATTCTCATCACATCTTGTGCTATGACCAACAGTATGTAAGTGACATTGCACCTGTTTCTGAATGGCATTCTCATCATCTTGTGCTATGACCAACAGTTTGTAAGTGACATAGGTAGCAGATTTTTCTGAAAGGCAGTCTCATCACATCTTGTCTATGACACACAGGACTCAAAAGTCAGTGACATTGCACATGTTTCTGCAAGGCAGTCTCATCACATCTTGCCCTATGAACAGTATGTGAGTGATATTGCACATTTGTCTGAAAAGGCATTCTCATCACATCTTGCCCTATAACATACAGTCTGTGAGTGACATTGCACATTTTTCTGACAGGGAGTCTTATCACAACTTTCCCATAACCAACAGGAAGTGAGTTAGTAACATTACAGATTCTCTGAAAGGTAGCCTTATCACATCTTGTTCTATGGCAAACAGGGAGTGAGTGACATTACACCTTCTGCTGAAAGGCAATTGCATCACACCTTGTCCCCTGAATAACAGATGGTGAGCAACAATGCACATCTTTCTTAAATGTGGTCTTATAACATCTTGTGCTATGAAACAGGAAGTAAGTGACATTCCACATTTTGTTCAAAGGCAGTCTCATCACATCTTGTGCCACAACCAACAGGAAGTGAGTGACATTGCAGATTTTCTGGAAGGCAGTCTTATCATGTCTGGTACTATGATACACAGAGAGTGAGTAAAATTTCACATCTTCTGTAAGGGGGGCTTATCACATCTGTTCCTATGACCCATAGGAAGTCAGTGACATTGCAGAGTTTTTTGAAAAAGAGTCTCATCACATATTGTCCTGATAAACAGGCTGTGAGTGACATTTCAGACATTTCATAAATGCAGTCTGATCACATCTTGTGCATTGACTAACAGGCAGTGAGTGACATTGCACTTTTTCTAATATCATGTTTTCCTCCCATGGCAAACAGTATGTGAGTGATATTCACATTCTTTTGAAAACACAATCTCATTACCTCCTGTTCTATGACCAACAGAAGGTGAGTATCCTTACCCATTTTTTTGACAGTCATTCATGTCAATCCTGTTATATTGCAAACAGGAAGTGAGTGACAAATTGACAATGCACATTCTATAATTTTAATACATCTTGTTTTGTAACCAGAGGACTGTGAGCAACTCCACTTCCCATCTCATGTTATCATTGTGTCTGAATGTAGACAGTGGGTAAGAAAGTGTACCTTGCATTCTATGTTTATTTCTGACAATGAATAGCTTGTAAGATACCATTTCATTTAAGGCAGATTGATTCCTCAGACTCCCCCTGCCAATTCATCTGGTTCTGTAGGTGAGCAGTAACAGAGCAACAGAAATGCCTATGCCAACTGCCCAGCACTAGTCGGTAGGTCTAATTCAGCCTCAGACTACATGCTCCACTCACAATAGTAGTTTTCAATCCTCCACCTTTTTGGAGTTAGATCATCCAACTTTTCTATATGTGTAAGGCTTATCTTTTTTGTAGCTGAGACAACATGAGTGATTCTATCCCACAAATAGCCAGAAGCCTGTCAAGTCCTAGCTGGTATCATATTTGATTGATCCACTATTTTAACTAAATCCTTGAAGCAATGGTTATCATTGGCAGAATGTCATTTTGGATACACTCATCTTTTGAGTGGGCAACCAAAAAAGCTTTGGAAGAGTTCAAGAAAAGAGGCAATGTGGAGAAACTGAAGACTCTCATTACTGCTGAGACTATGCCCTCTGATAAAGATTTGTTGGAATTCCTGTACAATCTGATTATCCACATCTGATGGCATGTGTTCTAATTTTAATTTATACACCATTAATCATATTACAGGATGTGATTGGAGCAATCAAAGTGATATTGCTCTATATTTCCTCTTCTATGCTTTCCTTGTTTTGTACTTGTATCACCAGCCCCCTTCTGCTTTGATATGCTCTGATCTACACTTGTTGTAATGGCAATTGTACTGCACTGCTATGGTTTCTTGATCCCTCAATCCAGTTGTATTGAAGTGTGAATGAGATCAAAGCACCAACATTATCAACATCCTCTTCATCATACATGAAATTACAAATTGACAAGGAGAACAAAAAAGAGTATACATGACATACGCATATCAGTACCAACAGCGATGCAAATGACTCGTCAAGAGGTATGGGCATGGACGGATATGGAGCATACCAACATGTATGTATGCAGGATAGCAATAAAGACAGACGAAGGAATGTGGATACAATGCTGAGAAAATCATTATCGAAACAAACTTTCATTCTCACTTACAAACTCAACGGCGGGACAAACGACGACGAGCTGAATCCCGTCCTTTGCACCGCCGCCAACCCGCGCGATTTTGAATTTGGATAATGCCGATGCGCGTGGTGATGCTGATAATGCTGGCTATTCGGCGAATGCCGATGCTGCCGATGAGGAGGCTGCTGCTGGTGGGGTGTAGCCCCTGCGCTCTTGCGTTTTAGCTTGCGCTCGCGGCGGAGCTCTTTGCGACTTTTTTGATTCTGATGTTGGCTCTGGTGCGGTTGGTGGTGTTGATGTGAATGGTTCGGGTGCGAAGAGTGTAGGAAGCTGCTAGAATTGGGCGTTGGGGTCCGGTCTCCATCTCGTGGGAGGATCACGGGCGAAATGTCCATCATCCTGTTCACCCGCCTCTTTTTGCCCTTCCAGGGTAGCGAGGAAGACGAAGAGGCAGGCGCTCCCGCGAGCATCTCGCGCATGGCGGTAAACGGACTAGCCTTGATCATCTTGCCGTAATCTGTGACCGTGTTCGTCATCGGGTGTGTAATTGCGGTACCCGTCTCTCTTGTTTGCCTAAATGCACCCGCGCTTAATGAGACAAGGTCCCATCTGTTGAACCCCAGTCCTTTGGCGTCGCTCTCGACCCCAGATGTAGCCGCGCTAGAAGAGCAAGGGGGCTCTTCCGAACGATCTGCAGCGGGGTCGGAGTCGGGGTCCAAAAACGACGGCTCGAGCACGTCGTTCAATGCGATGGAAAGAGAGTACGGTGTGCCATCTCGGCCGATGTTATTTTCAGATGACACAAATGGAGACGAACGGTCAGCCACGGGGCTGCTTGATGCCATGTCGCTAATTAGCTCTGGCTGCCGACGGAGATGAAGCAGCTATATATAGAACCGTTAAGCCAGCGTTCCATGATAGGCAAAGAAACCTACATCAGACCGCCTTGATTTGTGCCGACGGAAGCTTGGGTGTGGAGAAGGCACGCTATTGTGTGAGTCATCAATGATCGCCGTACGCGTCTCCGAGTTAGGCAGGAAGCAGCCTTTGCGAGGTCCCGTACCCCTTTGCGGGGCGTCATCCAGGTCGTCGAGTTCGTCCGACTCCCAGAACACTCGACCAGCAAGTATGTCGGCAGGTTTGGGTGAGGACAGGAGGGCTGGGAACGGGCGGCGAGATAGCGGACATGGGCTGACAGAAGGACTGACTGTGGAAAGAGGATTGATGGCAGATACGCTGAAAGGGAAAGAGAACAGCTGCATAGCACGCTCATTTGGGAGGTCGTTCTCCCCCACGAGTTCCTCATCCGTCGTATCTCCCTCTCCGCCGTCCAGATCTTCTTCGTATCCTCTGTCTGAGTGGATCATATTGATGTCACTGTCGCCGTCTCCGGAGCTGGGACTGGACTCGACCATGAACTGGGCGGCATCGATCTCGAAATCAATGTCGAGCGCACCCTGGCCATCTCTGAGGCCGTTGGTGAAGACGATCTGGCCATCCCAGCTTTCCGTTACTTCAAATGGCAAGTTCTCAAGACCGTGCCGGAGATGGGGAAGTAGATCGGTGACGACGGCTGATACCGAGTCCATATCGGATTCGTCGGCGTCATCTTCAGCGCCCGATGTGGGGGTGGATGAGGAATCTGAGGCGGAGAGATTGGCAAAGAAGAGATCGGCATCAAAGCTTGATTCGTCGTCTTCCGACCAGCCGGTGGCGAGGCCGACGTAGCCCGCACCGACTCCCCGCCCATCTGTCTCTTCGTCGCCGTCCGCTTCGTCTTCGTCTTCATCTTCGTCTTCATCATCGTTGTCGTCATCAGCAGTTGCGTCCGAGTCGATGTCCATCTCGCCATCGCTGGGACCGACGCTTTTTTTCCGAGGTCGTATGACCCAGTTATTGTTCTGACTTCGTCTTGCTTGGCCATCGTCGCCAAGCAGCTCGCGCCTAACGCGAGCCTTATCTCTAACCTGGTCGATAATAAATTTTTCTTCCTCTGCCTCGATCTCTGAATCCGTCTCGAACGCGTCTGACGACGACGAGTCCGATTCGGATGAGAGAGAGGAAAGGGCGGATGCGGAGACAAATGTGGGAAATTGGTCGTCGTTGTCGTCATATGTGTCGTGTGAGTCTACAGTTTCACTGCGATCCCGACCACGCTTTTTTGCGGCGGTGACTTTTCTGGAGAGGGCGGCTGCAGCGGCAGCGGCAGCCTGCTTGTCTTTTGCGAGCCGCGATTTTGTGAGGGGTGTTTTTTGCTTGATAAAGACGGCTTTGCGATTGATGGCTGATCGGGTGGGTTTGGGGGGACGACCTCTGCGCCTGGGCTGTGGGGGCGGTGTCTCCGCTGTGGAAGACGAGTCTGGATCGTCGATGGTGGCTTCCTTCGCGCGCGTAGGCCTCTTTGCGAGCATGCTCTGTGGAACAGTAAGCCGTATTTTGAGAGACGGCTTGTTGGGCTGCTGTGGGATCTGGGCGGCTACGGGGCGCAGATGACAGGTGCATTCGCGGTCACAGACTGGGCATATGTCGTTGTCATCGTCGTCCAAGGGCATCGATACGGGGAATAAGGAAGACATGTGAGCAGCAGAAACATGAGGATGAGCAGTTCCAAGATTTTTTGATGGCCCAGAGTGCAGTCACGCTGTAGCCTTATTTGGCTGTCTCATATCATGCCTTTCTTTGCCCGTCCCCAGTCCGCTGCAGTCAGAATCGTTGACCCCGCCACTCACGATGAGTTCAGGCCCCAGAGAAAAGGTCCGTATGCACTACAAGTAAATTCCCCGCTCTCAGCGCCAGTAGATGCCATCCAGCGCCAGTGCAGGAATATCATGATCTACGGGTACGCCGCCGTGCTCGACCTGGTCTGCGCTGACTGTGCGCAGTTACTGCAAGTTCCAGGACAAGGGCTGCATATATTATCACCCCAAATCTCAGGAATCTTCTGCCACGGCTGAGTGAGCACGTTCGCCAGCCCCATCCATCTGCTGACATCTAAGCGGCTCCAGCCCTCCCGGAGCTTCTTCCACAGGCACGCTCTCTGCACAAGCCATCAATGCCCCTGTCTTTGTCCCAAAGTCTGGCACACCGGTCCCCGCCAGTCCGCCCCAGTCCAAGGCTTCCGCAGCTCAGGCTAGTCCTACCCCAGCATCTCCCGAGTCCACCGGCACGTATGAGTTTCCAGAAGGCTATTCGTTCAGCGCCGGCGATACCTCCGTTGCCTCTATCATCGATCAAATGCAAACTGTGCGGATCCCCTTGATCTCGGCATACTCCACTTACATCTCCGTAGCTCGACACTCAATTCTACGACGAATCTCAATACAATCCCTACCAACAAGATTATGACGCGGCTGCTTCATATTCCTACTCTGCCGCACCGGTCTTTCTCCGCCAACCCGTAAGTATATCCCACATAGCTTCCGATCACCGCTAACAACCAAACCTGCCATAGCTAAACTACCACCTCTACACCCCTGCCATACCTGCTCCCTTTACCACCTCGGCTACCGGCTCACACTTTATCCCGCCTTCCAATGACCTTCGGCAAACGCTGCAATCCCGCAGCGAGATCACCAGACAGGTGGCACCAATGGGGACGGAACTCCCAGATGAACTTCAAGGCTATCATACTCTCGTTCCGCTGGAGAACATAAGCTCGTCTAATGAACGCCGCAAATTCCTTACCTGGTACTCGATCGTCTACAGAGCCATCCGGACATCAGATGGATTACCGTACACACTTCGACGGGTCGAAAGTGGGAATGGCATTATCTGAAACTGTGGTTCAGCTAACGCGTGCGGCCTAGATTTCCGGCTCACTCAGCAATCTGCCCAATCTGCATTTGCATCCATCGATGCATGGTCCAAGATCAGACACCCTAGCATTGTTTCTGTGCATGAGGCCTTTACCACACGTGCTTTTAATGACAGCTGTTCGTCGGTCTTCTCGCTTCGTTATCTGATCTCTAATCATCACCATCTTAGCCCTGGTCGTGTGCTACACCTACCACCCCAGTGCCCGCACCCTCTTTGATGTCCACCTCAAAGCCAAAGTAGCCGCTTTCCAGTCCCAAGCAGCCCAACAGTTGCACCAGCCCGGGTCCTCTTCAACGCAAGGATTCGGACTCCAGTCGCAGAGATTGGTGTCCGGATTCTCGTTCGCTGGTGGGAACACCGCGGGGACAGGTCTTGTGAGTGGCGTTGGCGCAGGGTCAGGAGGACAGCCGATGATCCCCGAGCGCGTCATATGGACCTACGTCGTCCAGATTAGCTCCGCGATCAAGCAAGTGCATGAGGCAAGGTTGGCCGTCCGAACCATTGACGCGACCAAGATCCTAGTCACGGGTCAAAACCGGTTCGTTGTTTGTTTTTTCCGTTTTCTGTCCTTCCTTAATCTCAACTCCAGCGTTCGCATTGGGTCGTGTGGTCTGATCGATGTTCTGATGCACGACACCCCGCAGGACATCAGTCTTCTCCAACAGGAAGACTTGCTCATGTTTGGTCGGCTTTTGTATGCGCTGTGTTGCAGCACCCTGGCCGTCACGAATGGTGCCAGCTTCCAAAAGAGCTTGGACACGATCGGGAGACAGTACAGCCAGGATCTGAAAAATGCCATCTTGTTTTTAATGAGCAAGGCCGGTCTGCACCGCGTGAGTATAGACGTATCTTGGGTTTCCCGTTTCGAGGGGGGTGCTGACAAACAGGCAGACGATCGATCAATTGTTGGATATGGTAAGAGGGAAAGTGTTGGTTGATTTGAATGACGCGTTGCTGTGAGTCTTGTCTTAAGTAATGATCCGTTGTTGACGCGGACATGGCGGACAGGGCTACAGACCGGCTGGAAAATGAGCTTTTGAGCGAGTTGGAGAACGCCCGCCTGGTGCGGCTCTTGTGCAAGTTTGGGTTCATCAACGAGAGGCCGGAGTAGGGTGTTTTGTACCTTTTCTCTATCTTAACTGTTGACTCTTGTGAAGATTTGCATGCGATCCGCGGTGGTCGGAGACCGGCGACCGGTACATTATCAAGCTGTTCAGGGATTATGTCTTTCACCAAGTGGATGAGAACGGTAACCCGGTGTTGAACCTCTCGCATGTCTTTACATGCCTCAACAAGGTGCGTGGGTACATCAACGCTGTGGAGCTGTTGAGTCTGACATGCAACTTTTACGACATAGCTCGACGCGGGGACGGAGGAAAAAATCATGCTGGTCGCGAGAGATGAACAGTCTTGTTTGGTCGTGAGCTACAAGGACATTAAGCAGTGCATCGAGTCGGCGTTTTTGTATGTGTTTTCGTTTCTTATATATGCACGGAATTTTCTGATTTTTTTGGGTGGCATAGCGAGTTGGCGCGGAGTAGCTCGTCTGCGAAACAGAGATCTGGGTATAGGTAGCGGTTTAAAAAATATGTAGAACACCGAAAAAAATTAGAAAATATCGAATCAATGCTTTTCACTCGCAATTCATTAACCAATATACAAGTACGAGATACAACAGGACAACAAGACAAGCTCAAGAGTCCAATGGAAATCGAGTCCGACTCAAGATAGAAACCTCAATTTTCAATTAGTCACTTTATCGAGACCATTCCTCAAGGCACTTACATCACGCTCACCAGGGCGAGTCGAACCAGGAGGGTGTCGCATTGGTATGTAAAAAAAGAATCCGGGTGGTTCTGCTGTGTAATACGGAGAATGGTGCCTTCAGGAATGACATATGTCTCCCAGTTTGGATCATGCCTGGTTGCGTGGGAGTACAATGACGTCGCCTTTGCCCTTTCCAACGACTCCTCGATGGACAGAACTGGGACGCTTGGCTGAACGCAGTTGCCACAGTGTAAATTTTGACGTCATTGGGTGTGAGGATGTACTGGTGTTCACGGTTGACGAAGTCGAAGCAGTAGCATGCGGAGCTCGCTAAATCCTCACCCCAGACCCGAATCATCAAATCATCTTTCACTTGGGCGAAATTCACCTCTTCTCCTGGTTTCGGTTTACGCTGGCATTGGCCCGGGGAATGGAAAGTTAATGCCACATCTGGCACTCACCCCGACTTGAATTGCATTATCATAACCGTTAGGAAATGCCCTCTCTAGCGCGGCCTTATCCCGTGCTTTGGAAGCTTCATCTGCTTGCATGTACCGTTCAATAAAGCCACACATTTCGGTAGCACGCTTCTTGACTTCTTCCTCTGTCAGGCCGTACTTTTCTATTGCTGAACGCACGAATGCATTTATTTGAGGGGCCTCCAGAGCAGTGGTAGCCAGAGGAGTAGTTGTGGTTGATACAGATACATTGCGACGGCTCATTTTGTATGTTGAAGTTGATAGACGTCAGTGAAGCGTGCACGGCCAGGGCCATGTCTCAGATGCTACTTCGCTAGTTACCGGGTGGCTTCTGTAACGGCGCGCACTGAGCTCCCTGATCCCAGGCAGCCCAGTTCGCACAGGGAATGCCTGTACTACGGGCTCTGGATGGACTCAGTATGAACTCACACCGTATCAAAGTCGTGTGCTGATGGGATCAAATCACCTGACAAGTTAGCAATCACGATTCACAACCCGCCTCTTCCTCTTCCACCTCGTATCAGCGTCGACAGCCTTAAATACACCCTCTACCTTTCGTGTCGCACGCGCAGTGGAACAGCCAAATCAAAGTTCACCGTTGGTCGTCCCAAGTCAACGCTCGAGAATCTTCAAATTCATGATAGTGGGAACGACGAAAGCGGGAGAGCCTATGATCATAATTCTAGACTCGATTTAGTTGGTCAGTTGAACAAAGTAAGTCAATGCTGTACCATTGGAACGCTTTGTGCGTGGAAGCTTCCGTGCCAAAGCTGTCACATGAACGAAGTTCCAAAGGTTATCCTAAATTATTCCACGCGGATGCATTGGCTATACGTGAGTGATGCGCAATGGTTACCTGGAACATCTCCCACTATAGAACCTAGATAGATTGGTATGTATTTGACGATCGATTGTAAAACTTTATGTTTTGGCCATTCCTACTTTACTTACGATCACTCGCTATCGATGAATTCAAAGTCACATAAGTTTACTTGCAATACTATGCCTAGATCTGCACATGGATCAGAACTAGTTACATTGCATGGCTCGCAAGCGATTTGAGAACCTTCACGATTGACGCATTGAGAAATGAGAGATCTGGTCGCGTGACGAGCAGATGCTGCGAGGATTGACTCCCTCAATGGTAGCTAAATGTTAAAGGTGTGGATAAGTGGAACTGTACACGTATGTTCGACAAGCTTATGAAGGTTTTAGCTGAAATGTGGGTATCCTCTCAAGATGGATCAGGCTCCAACCCCCCACGCAACTGCGCGCCTTCCAACCGTATCACAAATATATATTACTGCCTCTAACGTAGCATAGTCGAATTACAGTTTCTACTGCTCAGGAAAATGAACAAGAACCAGTTTATTTGCTGCCGTCCATCCGACATATGTAGACCCGCGAACTTGCCCAGGATGAAATCTTGCACCAACGGGAAGCGCCCCCATATAACAGCCGGTATTGATATTTGTCAACCAACTCTCTATCGTCTGTTCGTCCTTTGCAGGCCTAAGGGAATCATCAGCTGCTATTTGTCGATGCGGTAATACAATGCCAGTGCTTGCATCCCAAACTCGAATGATCCCATCAAGTGATCCTGAGATGATTTTGGATCCATCTGGAGAGAATGCGACGGAATGAATCCAGTCATCATGGCGTCGAAGGGGTGGGAGCATCTCAATGCCAGTGCTTGCATCCCAAACTCGAATGGTCTTGTCAGAAGATCCCGAGATGATTTTGGATCCATCGGGAGAGAATGCGACGGAATGAATCCAGTAATCATGGCCTCGTAAGGGTGGAAGTATCTCGACACCGGTACTTGCATCCCAAACTCGAATGGTCTTGTCATCTGACCCCGAGACGATTTTAGATCCATCGGGCGAGAATGCGACGGAAAAAATCGAGCTATCATGACCTCTTAAGGATGGGAGTATCTCGACTCCGGCACTTGCATCCCAAACTCGAATAGTCTTGTCAGAAGACCCTGAGATAATTTTGGATCCATCGGGCGAGAATGCGAYGGAATGAATGGACTCATTGTGGCCTTGAAGGGGTGGTAATATCTCGACGCCAGTGCTTGCATGCCAAACTCGAATTGCCTTGTCAGCTGACCCTGAAATGATTTTGGATCCATCGGGAGAGATTGCGACGG
>JNHV02000415.1:0-17505 GCA_001691785.3 Amanita brunnescens Koide BX004
GAGCCCAACCACGAACGAAGGTGGTGGAAGGCCGCTTGCTGCAGGGGGGAGGATGCCAGCGACCAGTAGCCCTCGTAGCCAAGCCCAGGCCATGCGCTAATTGGACGGCTCGTCCAGCGAGGCATGCGCAGGCTCCTACCCAACCCAACTGCGCACTTCTATGGATAAATGGCGTCAGTAGATCGGGCATTGCCCGCATATCGATGCGCTCACCGTTGGTCAAGCCGTGCGCTCGTGCGGTCAACACAGACAGAATTTTCAAAGTCCGAAACCACGGAATTTATGCGGGGGTTTGTTGACGCACGTTTAGGCTAGTTGCCATCATTACATAAACACAAACTCTGTCGGGTCTGAAGTCGTGTACTATCTTATGACCTTATGAATCGTGGCAAACTATGTGGGACCTCTTGAATTACTCTGAGAAGAACTTTTCCCCAATACTTCGGTTGAACTCGGCCAGCAGGAACAATCCAACCAGATCCCGGCCGTATATGAAGCGTACTCTTTCTCTCAGTTCTCTGGCTCCCTCCCATGCCAGCTCCCGCGCGACTCGACGCATTCCTCGATCAGGGCGAACAGAGAGTGCCATCCACTGCGTCGTCGTCGTGCCCTTTCCAGCTGAACGTGCCGCTGAACCATCTTGCAGTTCATCAAGGGCCCGCTGCAGAACGAAATGCACCCATCTCATTACAAGTGGGCAAGGCACTGATACCATGCTTCACTTCGTATACCTTGGAAGTATGATAGGCATCGATACGAGAGGCCAAGAGACCGTCTGAATCTGCAGTGGGATAGCACTATGCCCAACATCTTCACGTCTGCTCGCGTGGGCGAATACATCGAGTTGACTGCTCGTGAAGGCAGTGGGGCCTCCACTATCGCGTGAGTGTGCTTCAGGGTCCATGTTACCCCCAATCTCATCCCCGACGTTATCTTCCGCAGTGAGTATGCAAACGCCGAGTTTGCCGTGGAATCAAGGAGGCGGAAGGCATGACCGCCACCCCTTAGAGAAAGCAAGTCTCTCGTCTCAGCTCACGCTACCGTCCTCACCGTCTCGCAGGCCCGGACATGTATTGCATGGGGGTTCTGGACTACACACGCTCTTTTGCAACCCTAGAGATGTGCTTAGATTGTAGGTAAGCTGCGCAATGAAATGATGTATACGCTCAGTACAACGCTAGTACATGTCGAAACGATGGAGGGAGATCGTACACGGCACTGTCAAGACGCATTGATGCCTGCAGATGCCTGGGCAATCTGCGGGTCGAGGTGGGCATTAGGAAACCCGTTCGTCTTGATGCGAGGGGTAGCCAAAAGAAGGGCGTCGCGTACGGTTGTTGTCATAGGAGGGAATGGCCCACTTCTTCGGAGTCTGGTGGGCATAGCTGCTAAAGTACTCGCGAACGTACGAGAAGACGCCGGTAGCGCGGCCAATAGTGAAACACGCGAAATATTAACCGAAGAAACGTGTGATTGAAATAGTTTGCCACCAAAATGCACCAAACCCGAAATATCGTCGAAAGGAACATTGTACTGCTCACTCCAACCTTCACGTCCAATAACTCCTGTATGAAGGTGCCATCGAGCGCAATCCGATAATCCGAGGCAGGCCAAATCCCATCCGGAAACAATATTGTTCCTAACATAGCTTCGTATATTTCCGGACTATGACCGTGGGACGATTATATTATTCAACTTAGAAATCGTTCGTGACTAGCAAGTGTCAGTCCATGTGTACATTCAACATCCCATCCAATTATAGACGGTCAAGTCCACGAAAGTCCCACATAAGCGCGCCGTGCCTCTACTGGGGTATATGCGTGATTGTCGACCCGAACTCGTCCTCCGTGACACTGGTAAAGTTCCGATTATTCTGTTGAAAGATAATGAGGTCGGCGCCATCAGGAGTGATGATAACCGGGTGAGAATAATCGTCGTCAGTCATTTCTGCTCGGGCCTCCTTGAATTTCACAGCGCCAAAGTCCGTGAAGGGCACTGGCTTATTGTTGCGTTCGAAGTCCTCGACGATCCATTCGACGCTCTTCCTGCAAAGCGGAACCGTAGAGTTGAGCCCTATCTTCGCAATCTGATAATCGGATAGGTTGACGACCTTGGCTATGCCAGTTGTATTGGAAGTGGCGATGACTGTGACCTGAATCTCGTCGCCAGCATTGATGGTAAAGTTGTCAAAGGAGACTGCCCCAGCTGGGTACCATTCGTACCAAGCTGATAGAAGATACCCATCAATATTGCAAGAAGGCGCTTGAACATACGAATCAACATACCAAGAAATGAGGTAGTACCATTGATGTAATCAACGTCAATACCCGCCTGCAAGATAACGGTTGGGCAAGTGTAACCGTCGATCCCGACCGACACCGATGCATAACCTTCAGGATTCCGGGGTTGAGGCGCTGTGAAAGTGCCAGTAACAGATGTAAAAGTCCCTTACGGCAATGAAGACAAGTTAGAAGTTATCCGCGATCCATTACCCTTACACACCTTGGTTTTGTTCCAAGCAGAACTAGCCCAGTTATGGCCGATAACAACTTTGGGCGAGCCGTCTGTGGCAAGATTGCTGCTCTCTGCGGCGTGTTGGAAGGGCTGGGATTTGCGGTGAACACGCAGCTCGGCGGCGGAGGATAGATCCGCAAAAACTGCTGTAGCGAGCAGGATGCTAGTGAGCCAGGAGACGAGTCTACGACAACCATGTTGAACAGAGAGAGGAGGATGCTCTGCGGCTCTGCATGACCGGGAAGTTATTCGCGCATATTTTATAGCTTCCTATGAACAAACGGTCAATCATGATTGCCGTAATGTATTTGTAACATTTGTGGGATAGCTTGACGTTCAAGTAAGTGGTGTGGGCGTTACTGGCGCAAATTGAACCCTGATTCGCGATATTTTTCGCTGCCTCTTTCTCTTGCTTGGCTTCTATTCTCTTTGAGCAAGCTGATACGTGAGTAGGGTCGTTCGCTTTATACAATTCGGCTTGTAGTTGCTCGAATCATTCACGCAGGGAGAAAGATTGCAAGATCAATGGTGGCGTCATGGATAATAATAAATTTGATCTCCACGTGTCTGCCTCTCGAAATTTGCCGAGCACGCCGAACGGCAGCAAATGGCACGAGAGAAATGTACTGATCATGAGCAAAATGGTCAACTTTTCAGTCCGTATTCAACCCGTGAACTGCATAAGGTGCTCTGACTTGACGGTGAGACAGGTTCCAGTACCATTGCTATGCGGTGGATATGGTAGCGATCGTCAGCTGGACAACGTCACCAGCGCCGAAACCTGAGGGCGATGGCGCAGTGGGAATTTGGAAATGTCGCCGTGCGAGGCTGTGCAATCGGCCACAAGTACGATTTGCTGATTTCAGGAGTGCGAGGGAGAGCAAGTACCAATGGTAGTAATTGTCTAACGCAAAGCCGTCATTCAGGCTATGGAAAGCTGTGGAGCGGGAATGACCCGAATGATTACAGCTACTTGCAGATCGATAAGGGCGGCCGGCTGGATACTCGAAGTCCGTAGTGGCGCCGGCACGATGTATCTCGAACATGAACTCGTCGGCCGGAATCTTCGTCCCTAGATAGAACAACTGACGGGAAAGGTTCCATCTACTAGTACTAAGTATGTAGAACGCTTCGGTTTCCCCATTGATGCTTTCCGTGAGTTAGCGGCAAACGTGTACGAAAGCCACATATTCTCTTGCAACCCTCGTGAAACGTGATGTGGTGGCGTGAGCATTCCCTCACGTCTTGCAGCACGAGTTGCCTCGAAATCGAGGAACAATAGATCACATCACCACCTTTCTAGCCATGTTAAGTAGAGTAACCCTACTGTACATGAGTTTAATCAAGTTCTGTATCCAAATCCCGTTTGTTAAGCTCCGATAGACGACGGTCAACCTCCTGCCTATAATGTATGAGCTAGTAAACAGATGTTAAGCCCCAAGCGCTCCTATCTTCAATCAAAGCTACTTGCCTTCTTACGCAGCTTAAGGAGTAGCGCTCTTTCCTCTTGAACATCTTGAGGATCTTGAGCCTGATCGTACAAATCGCGCCTGTGCTGATTCTGGTTGTTCTGGATGTGGTTCTGAACTTGGCCTTTGATAAAATGTTCAGCAAGCTGGTACATATTCAGCTCCCGGCCTGGCACAATGGTAAATAAAGAACGCACGTGAGCGACGCCTTTGATAAGATCAAATTCGAACAGTGGACTGCGCTCTTGAATCTCAGGGAACGCCGCAGGAGCCCGAGGAGCGACGAAGGAGTCGGCATTCCCTCCGTGAGGCAAGGCAACCGCAGATAGGCTAGCGTTCAGGAGAAGGATAATGGAGACGGGGACTGCGAGATGCATTATACTCGAGTTACTGTATGTGTGATGATCTGGAGGATACGGGACCTGCCCTGTCTATTGCGGCGATAATGTCAGCGTGCACAATTCCTTGAGGGATATGGACTTTCTTACATGATAATGGATGCACGGCACTGTGGGACGGGGGAGAACGACATTACTTTTATAGCCAGAGCGGATGTAGTATGTTACTGAATAGTACAAGGGGAATCACACAGCTGTCACTTCAGCGGCGAATCAGCGTGGCATTAAAAATGGGCGCTGTACAGCATTTCCGATCAGTCTTAAATATATCCATCAGGAAAAAATGAATTCAATCGAAATGACCTGTTCATTGTTGGCGTTATTTTCACACAATGCGTAAGTCGGATATGGTGTAACGGCTAACATTGCCGCCTCTCATAACCTGAGATGGACGCGGCAGCTCGGGGTTCGATTCCCCGTATCCGAATATTTTTGATGTTGTCACTCACAACGCACATAGGTCGGTGGTTCCATTCCCCATCTCCTGTTTTATTTTATTTTACTCAAAAAAATCTTTTTCTAATCCCCTCATGTTTATTCACTGTTCGCACTGCCGCTAAGGCGGGAAGCGAACAAGTTTTACGTACTCACTATTTAGCACACCCATCTTCAAATTCTACAGGCTACTTACTACCAGATGGTTCTTCCCTCTTTCGTGACGGTCCTTTTGTCCTCCTCTGCGGTACTTCCCGCATTCTGGCGATACCCCTTTGATGACCCCAACATGCTGACGACACCTGCCACTTATCAGCTCCAAACGCTGTGGCACGCTTCCACTCAGGATATATCGTCTCTCTGGGCTCACCACGTCTCCCTGATCATCGAAGACAACCTGACCTTAGACGAGTATACGTCCATCCAGCCCACTCATTCACAAAGAATTGCATGGCGAAACGTTGTGACCTCCTTGTTAAACATAGCTGTTGACGACGCTGATGGCAACTCTGACTGTTCCTCTGTCCGTGAAACCATCCCTGACGTGCTTCAAGGGATATACACCGTTGAGGAAGTGGACAATGGCAGGTTTTGCGCGTTGGTCGAGGTGGGTACAGTCCGTCGCGAGGATCGCGAGGAATTCGCAAAGGGCTGGGGTATTTTTGTCGTTCCCACAAAGAGGGCCGTAAACGGCGTAACAGGGACGACTCTGCATCTTTCGGCGCCTCATCCGATCTATGACCAGCACACAGCGGGACAGGCTGCACATGTTTTCGAACAGACGGGGGCGAAGAGTCTGTATATCCCTGGACGGTCTCGGAGGTCGTTTCTTGAGCAGACAGACTGTATTGTAGACTCGGAAACCAAGTATTGGAAAACAGATCCGGCGCATGACAAGGTCAGTCACCGATTGCTTTCATGCGATAGATAGATGGTTGAGTCGTCCACCTACAGGGAGAGATGATGTTCGACACGTATAGAGCGATTGTAGACTGGCAAAAAGATCTGAGAGGCGGGGGAGGATATCTGGATACGTCGTGTGCGTACGTTCAGTTCCACGGAAAGGGGAAAAGGACGTGTAGAACAGAACAAATCTTCCTCTCAGCTGGACTGGGTACGCCTCTTTCTCTATCATCTGCACTGTGCCTGGAAACTAAGTATATCTAGGACGCGACCCGAAGAGCAGATCATGGTACACTGAACCTTCCCATGGTCATTTACCTATCCATCGGCTATTCGTCAGCCTCAAGAAACATTTTCCCTCGTTGAGCGTGACTATACCGGCTTCACCTCATTCGACATGTCACCTCACAGCGACAAAGAACATTGTAGGAAGGCTGATCAATGGCGTTCCCGAAGATCGAGTGTGCATGGAGTCTGCCACTGCGGAGGGAGCTTCCGGATTTTTTGTACACATCGAACAAGACATTAAGTCCAGGAAAAAGGAAGCTTGGAGCACCTGGGTCGAAGTGTTTTTGGATGCGTTCGAGGGCACTCAATTAATGTAAGTATATGTTACTATGTCGCCCTTCACTGTTTATGCGTTCTGTCCAGTGAACAACCTCATTAACACACCATCGGGCGCAATCCAGGCAAGTCTTACTCGGATAGCTGTACCCTATCCGCAGTGGTGGATGCCTATGGAATTAAATAGATATGAAAAAGGTAGCATGTAAACGTATAGGGAACACTGTCTACGTATGGGCTGGTAAGGGCTAGAAGGTCTCGACTTGTCCCAACACGTGTGCGAAGTAGGCACGATCAGGTGCATTTTTTCTGTCAAGCCCGAGTTCTCCGAAATAAAAACATCCCAGAAAGCGCCAATTTTGGTGAGGCACGTTTCATTGTTAGAAAGAAAGCACGCTGCAGTCATTCTAAGTAGGTCATACCTGTAATCGCAGGCTTTCTTTGTATCAAGATACTAGTAATGCGTGCTATTATAATAAACTTTTACGGATCAGGACGGTTGGATCGACAGCGGGGCGTGTATGTGACACATTTGAGTCACGCTTTAGCCTAACCACAACTTGTTGTTTGCGGAACTGAAACCACAAGACAAAGAAATGGTCCCAAAAGCGTGCGAAAATATTTCGCTGTAATTTTTCACCTACGGTGCCTGACAGCGCCCATTTTTCGAGGTCGCATGCGTGCGAAGAACCCCATCAAATCAAGTCGCAGAGAATTGGATGAGGATCTCTCTTTTAACACGTTTGCACAGCTCCGAAGGAGCACCAGCCACGCTCATTATATCCCCCCCTTCTTTGCCCCCGCTCCGCAGGCCATGATACTGCTGAAAGTCACGGTCTTCTGGCTTGCTTCAGCGGCGGTTCCAGCTGTGGTCGCTGAAGTAGCGTATTGCACGGATAGCAAGTTCCGCTGGGTAACTGCTGTCCTCGTAATGCCCGTCCCCGGCTTATCATTGACTGGTTGTAGTCGTATAACTCGCTAGGCCAGGACCCTTGTGCCGTCGCCATGGTTTTATCTCAACCGTGTGGTGGTAGGGAGCTTTTCTAGTAGCATATCGTTCCGTCAAATTGACCAATGTTCATTATTAGGGTACACCTTCGCCCCTCTCGTGTCAGGACAAAAGTACACCCCAGCCGTTGTCGATGCTTGCACGTGCAATACGGTCCGATATTCGTTAATTTCCGCATGTGCGGCTTGTCA
Organism: Amanita brunnescens Koide BX004; assembly: GCA_001691785.3. Taxonomy (NCBI): domain Eukaryota; kingdom Fungi; phylum Basidiomycota; class Agaricomycetes; order Agaricales; family Amanitaceae; genus Amanita; species Amanita brunnescens. The sequence goes on from JNHV02000415.1 coordinate 7,484, forward strand.
GAATGGGACTTGGCTTCCGTACGTCCGGTTGTTGACTTCCCTCCCCGAGAATTGTGCGCTCACCCGCTTTATCAGATTTTCAAATTACTCGCAAAGTTGCACCCAGACATTTTCGCTACAGTGAGTGTCACCGTCAGCATGACAACGCCATTGATTAAACTTCCTAGGTTTCCCGAAACTATACCGAACACTACCCGCGTGCCACACTGGGCTTACCTTCCTTTGACGGTGCGTATGAATGGTGATTTAACCTCTTTCGAGGTATAACCAATCGATGAACAGTCCAACGGTACTTTTAATATCGATGCGGCGTCTAGTGCTGGTGCGTTTAGTTAAAATCAATGCGAGGTAGCGCAGTTAATGAGATTTTTTATTTGTCCAGATGGAGCTGAGTCAACTTTTCCTGGATCCGTGACACCGACACCGACACCGACATCGACATCGGCATCGGCATTGACATCAGGATCGCCATCAACAGTGCTATCGACACGAAGGCCGTGGAGAACGCGAGCACCATTTCCACCACACTCTTCCTTTTCTTCCTCTAAAAGTAACGTTGGGGCTATCGCAGGCGGTACCGTCGGCGGTGTCATCGGCGGAGTGCTCATCGCTGGGTTGGCGTTCTGGATCTATACGAAGCGCAAGAATGCCCAAGGCACATCTATTTGGAGTGGGCGAGAGATACTGGCCTCGCCTCCTCCATCGAGTTGGACTCCAAATTCTGCCCAGTATACAGTGTATCCGACCCCTCTGAGACCTTACGTGAGCATGTCCTTCTGCCACCGTCGTTCGACTTGCGATGCTGATATGAATGTTATAGGATCCTGACGACCCATCTACTTTCCCACCGTCCAGGGACCAGCTTGTGCAAATGTCCATGGGGTCTCTACACAGCACGGATCGGGGTCGACGTTATACCGCTATGCCTGAATCCTAAATAGCATGTGTGTGCTATTTTGAAATTGATAATGAGGAATATCTTGTATCATTTGCTGTAACGTTCAACGAGTGAGTAGTGATGTGCCGTTCTTTTAGGCCGGGCAGAGCTGAGCCTTTGAGGCGGCCTGCAGTAGAGAAAAGCGAGAGTCGGGTCGTGGCTTTACTATGGCGTTGGTATGACTTCGACTCTGGATGCGTCGATGTGGGGAGCTCGCGTTTCACGGTATCGAAGGGGTCAGCTTTTGAGCGACAATGCCCCTTCGATGATGATGAAAGCATTTGTGAGCGGTTTGCCCCTGCTTGGTGAAGCTCCCGCGCCCAATGCTCAAAGTATCATGACATGCAGCTCATGCCAATGCTGGTGCGGGATTATACACACGACTGAACACCGGGCCAACTCGCCGGGATGCCTCAGCCTACTCCAGCCTCGCCTGCTGGTGTTTCTTAGTCACAATGCTCAATGGGGCAATTGCAAATAACAGCATGGCTCCAATGTTCAAAGCCCCTTGCTATAACCATAACGGGAATAGAACTGGTGCCGTCAGGGATGAAGGCGAGCTCTAACTTGTTATAAAACAAGGCTTGCAGCTCATTCAGGTCCAGCAGCATTGTCCCACGTTCATAACATACCTCTTTCTTTGCCTCTGCTCCGCAGGGCCATGCTATTGCTTGAGGTCTTCTGGCTTGCTTTAGCGGCGGTTCCAGCTGTTGTCGCTCAAGTAGCAAGTTGTACGGATAGCAATTTCCACTGGGTAACGTAAACTAATGCCCGTCTCCTGGCTTATCACTAACCATGACCGGTCGTAGACATATAACTCACTAGGCCAGGACCCTTGTGATGTCGCCATGGTTTTATCTCAACCATGTGGTGGTGGTAGGGAGCATTTCTGGTAACATAATGTTCCGTCAAATCAACCAATATTTATTATCAGGGTACACCTTCGGCCCTCTCGTGTCAGGACAAGAGTACACCCCAGCTGAAGTCAATGATTGCACGTGTAATACGGTCCGCTACTCGTTAATCTCCGCATGTGCTGCTTGTCAGGATGGGACTTGGCTTCCGTACGTTCGATTGTTGCGACCTCCCTCCTCGAGAATCGTGCGTTCACCCGCTTTATCAGATTTTCAAATTACTCGAAAAGTTGCACTCAGAGATTTGTGCAGCAGTAGGTTCAACCGTCACCATGACAACGCCGTTGACTGAACTTGCTAGGTATCCCGAAACTATACCGAGCAACACCCGCGTGCCACACTGGGCTTACCTTACTTTGTCGGTATGTATGAATGGTAATCCGGCCTCGTCCAAGATATAACCAATCAATGAACACAGTCTAGCGGTACTTTCGATATCGTAGCGGCATCTAGTGCTGGTGCGTTTGATTAGAATCAATGAGAGGTAGCCTGATTAACGAATTTTCCACTTGTCCAGGTGGAACTGAGTCGAGTGACCCTGCCCCTACATCTACGACATCGACATCGACATCTGCTTCATCGACATCTGCATCGACATCTGCGTTAGGATCGACACGAAAGCCAAAATCAGCGTCAACGTCAACGCCAGCATTATCACCATCAAACTCCTCTCCTTCCTCATCTTCAGACTCCTCGTCTTCCTCTTCTTCGAACTCTTCTTCTTCCTCATCTAAAAGCAACACTGGGACTATCGTGGGTGGTGCCGTGGGCGGTGTCATTGGTGGAGCACTCATTGCTGCATTGGCGTTCTGGTTCTATACGAAGCACAAGAGCGCCCGAGGCACAGCGTCTGAGCAAGGGATGTTGGCCTCGCCTCCTCCATCGAGTTGGACTCCAAATTCTGCAGTGTATCAGACCCCTCTGAGACCTTACGTGAGCATGTCCTTCTGTCGCCGCCGTTCGACTTGGGATCCTGATATAAATGTTATAGGATCCTGATGACCCATCTACTTTCCCGCCGTCAAGGGAGCAGCTCGTGCAGATAAGTCAAATGTCCATGGGGTCCCTTCATAGCGCGGATCGGGGTCAGCGTTATACCGGCATACCTGAATTCTAAATAACAGGTGCTAATTGGGAATATGTTGTTTCACTTACTGTAACATTCAACGAGTGAGGATAGAGGTAGAATGGCTGATGTTGCGATTTAGCCGCGAATGACCAGGTGGTCATTAGTCACTCTGATTCCGCCGCGCGTTGACTTCTGCCGGTTTTCCAGGCTCTGATGTCTGTGGGAAAATTAAATTGTCCATATTAGGAAAAATGAAATGTTTCGTTTTCAACGTTCCATGCATTCATGCTCGTGATCGGAATTAGGACGCCGCTCGTGAGCCATCGAATAAAAACGAGTCGAAGATGTGTCTTCTGGTCCTAGACGACGCTAAAGGTTACAAAGTAAACTGATTGTTCCTATTTCGCCTCAGGAATGTTCTTGTTTTAGACCTCTATCGGTCTATCTGTACGACGCTGGTACCAAATTAGACCAGCTGAGGCAAATGACGTGAAAGTACGTATAGGCAACCCTATTGACACTGACATGTACAATTGAATGCAGGGTGCATTACCACACGTTCATGAAGCGAATAAGTTCATGGAGCGAACAAGTCGGTGATCCGACTAAATCAGTTCTAGCTCGCCTCCCCACTATTTAAGCACTCCACATGACTTTCATTCACAGAATTATTGTCAAATGGTCCTTCCTTCTTTCTTGACGGTCCTCCTTTCCTCCCTCACGTCGCTTACTTCGTTCGGGGGATCCACCTTTTACAATCCCAATGCGGTGATTGGCGCAGCGTATCAGCCCCGAGCGCAGAGCCCGTCTGAAGATATATCATCGCTTGTGGCATACCACCTTGCTCTCATCAAAGGCAACCTCACTCAGGAGACGTATGAAGCCAGCCAGCCCAGCGACGAGCAGAGGGCCGCATGGCGAAAAGTCATAGGCGACCTATTGGAAGTACCCAAGGGGCGCGTTCGTTGCTCCGACATTCGGAAGAATATCCCCGACGAGCTGAAAGGAATATATACCGTTGCGGTTGTGGACCGCGGCAGGTTCTGCGCGTTGGTCGAGCGAGATACGATTGGTGAGGGTGATGACAAGCAATTCGGCAAAGGCTGGGGCCTTTTTGTTGTGCCCGCTCAACGGGACATAAAAACCTCGAAAAGCCTGCACCTTTCGGCGCCTCATCCAGTTTGGGAGCTATCCACCGCGCAACAGGCCGCGTTTGTTTTCGAGTGGACGGGAGCGGAGAGTTTGTATATCCCGGGACGGGCGTACAAGGCTCTTCTTAAGGAGACGGACTGTGGCTTTTCGACAGAAAGTGAAAAGTACTGGAAGACAGATCCCGTACACGACAAGGTTTGTTGTGTTCGCCGAGTGCAGTGGTGGATGGTTGACGTGATTTGCGTATAGGGAGAGATGATGTTCACGACCTACGAGGCAATTCTAGGGAAAAATGATCTGTCGTCTGCATACGTTCAGTTCCGCGGAAAGGCAAAGAACACCTGTAGAACAGACCAAATTTTCGTCTCAGCTGGAATAGGCATGCACCTTTATCCATGGCAATTCTCCATCTGACCATATTTTTTTACATTTAGGACGCGACCCGCTCAGCGAATTTTGGTACAACGATCCTTCCCATGACCAACTGCCTTTCCATCAGCTATTCGCTCAGCTCGTCCAAAAGTTTGCCGACGTGACTTCGCCCAGCTCATCGAGGTGTAGCCTCACAGCGACTGAGAATATTATTGGACGGCTGATCAATGGGGTACCTGAAGATGCGGTGTGCTTCGCAACCCCCTATCCGCCTGCCATTGATGGCTCTTTCATAAACCTCTCACAAAATGCGGCAGTTAGAGAGGAGAAGCAATGGGACCCCTTGGTTGACGCTTTTTTGGCTGCGTTTGGCAAGGCGTGAGAGTCGCCAGCGGTGGTTCATACTGAGATCTGGAGTACGCAATTCAAGCATGTGCTATATGTACTCTGTAAGTAGATAAGTAAGCGATCATTCATCACCGCTAGCCAGAGCAGTTTCAGGCGTTACAACAGATTATCGATGGAGTTAGTACCCTCACCACACGATCCGGTTGAGATCACTCTGGTTAGATATCGATCTTTTGAGACAAACATTGATATAGTATAGCGTCCCAACCCGGTCCAGTAAATAGTTACAAAAATCAGAACAACAATCCAAGCGCTCCAACTAACAATGACACAACCAATATAAATCTCACATGATCACGGTATAGAATTTGAACAGGGGAGGAATTCGACCTTGTGGATGTGGATCCATCGGCGCCCAAGCTCTGCACGAAAGCGGATGCCGGGAGGCTTGCTGCTGGCTGCGTCTGTTGTTCCCCAACCTGACCAGATCCGACCGTGACTTGGACGCCCACAGAAGGCACGCCATTCACGACTACGAACAACATTGCGGGGCCCGGGACAAGGATCGCGGGATTCGGTGGAAGTTGCTGGACATGGAGTACGCCTTGGTTGTCGCTGGTACTTCCGGTGTACGTAGTTGTCAACTGAACGAACCGTTGGCCCATATTCTGTGCCGGTACAATGTGAGGAGAGTCCGTCCAAATGCTAAATGCCAACTGACCATGCCGTGTGTTGAGAACCCAGGCCGTATGACGACGACAGTGGCTGAATTGAGATTTTGCACGTTTCCAAAGAGATCGTCCGAGTCCAATGTTAGATTGAATGAGGGTCCGCCATAGGTCAGCTGAGTGGGAATCCCTCCCGGCTGGGGCCTTCTCTGGCTGTAATATGGCGGATAGAACCTCTCCGTTCTGTATTCAGTTGGATATGCGACGCCCTGGCCAACAGTATAGTCTTCGTTTGGATTGGATCCAGATACAATAATGGATCCTAGTGAAGAGTTCAGCTATCTCTTCGATAGCGATATTTCAAGAAACGTACCGTCCGGTAGCAACAACGCACTTGAATGATACATCCTGGGTACAGTACTGGGATTCAAACCATCCCTTGACCATCGTTGCCCTGCAGGTGCGTTTGGATCGTAGATGGCAGGCGTGAGCGTAGGCTGATCAGCAAATGAGTGCCCAATGGCCCATGCGTTGGTACCGTATCCAGCAGTACCTGAACACACCTTTTGTCAACAAACTTGTGGCTTAGAAACTATTGATTCTTACCCAACCCCGCACCATTCAAGCAGAGGATCTTCCCAGTTGGCAACGCAATAAGGCTGCCCATGGACCGTCCTTCAGGCAATGGGTCATCCTCCGCATAGTTACCAGAGTTATCTGGTGTTAGCCGGACACAGGAAGTGGACGCCGGTTGTCTGATAGGCACAAAGTTTGGATCGTACCATCTAGGAAGAATGTCAGTATGAGTTCACCAACTCGGCGGAAAACACACTGATCGTTGGCTACATTGGACCCTCCACAAAACAATACCGTAGCGGTCCATTGGTTTGCAGGCGTCAACGGCAGCATGATCGTTCCGGCGCTCGCAGGATATACACGCACGGCATCGGGCATATCGTCTAATGGAGTTTCCTGGTTGGCGTTAAAGTCGAACAATATCGTCGCGCGATTCGCCTGTATGAGTAACTTGCCCGACGGAAGCAACCAAGTTAAAGGGTACAGGTTGGCGGGCAAGGTTTGAAGTAACATGTTCATTTGCACCGGCGCACCGCGCGTTGGATAGAATTCGTATGTTGGGTTATTTTGACCTGCATCATTAACGAAGCCCCCGTTTCTGCAACCACCAATCTTCATTCATGGTCAATGCCGACATGCCATAACAATACATATATGAAACTCACAATGATAAGGGATCCATCTTGCAGTGTTTCTCTGTTCGTTGCTAGTCAGATTTGTGCTTGAGTCATATTGTGGGATACTTACACGGTTGGATACCAGCGCTGATCTATCTGCTGCGGCGATAATACCCAGTTGCAAGTCCCATCGTCGCATGGCTTCAACAGACTGATATCGGAAGTTGAGTATCTGGCTCGTTATCTAATGCTACCGCCTACCGAATGCTGCGATTTCATTTGTCAGTGACGACGTTAACACCGGTGACATGATAAACTCACGATTGCCTGCCGTCAGGATCGTCATAGGGTGGAACACCATTTTGATCCGGAGCTGCGAATCCGCCAGGCGTGACAGCCTGGTTTCCGCCTACGCTTACCCATGTACCGTCTCCCATAACGTTGCCTCCCTTTATTCAACACCCATTAGGAAGAATTACGAATGTAGGCTCAAAACTCACGGCGCAGAAAGTGTTTGTTTTGATATCCATGGGTCGCTGCGTGCCAGACCCTAAGACTAGTTCTTGATGTCCAACTGTAAGCACAGGCAGATCAACAATAATTTGAATATACGTACCAGAAGCCCATGCCGGGTGTCCATTGATTTGTGTCGGGTTGTTCTCAACTTTGTCGATGAAGTAAATGGAGTTTAAGGTTCCGAGAAAAAGCTAGAGATTATGGATCAGTAGATGTGCGGAAAATAATGCATGTTATTTACCTGCTGAGCGCTGACGAGACTTTGGGCGATTATCTCGTACTGTCCTGGCGTTCCTGCCTTCGCCGGCTGACCAGGAGGAGGTTGGGTGGATTGTGCGTTTACACACACACCGAGGAGAGCGGTGAGGCAAAGCGTAATCGCCAGCATATGATAGGAAACTCGGAGGGGAAAGAGAGAATACCATGGCTACGATGCGTGCGGTTCATATGTTCTGGCGCTGTGTAAGACGTTCGTACCAGGTACCAGGTCAATCCAGTTTCACCATAATTAATATGTCAGTCCGTATCGGACAAGTCTTGTTGCAGGTTGAATTACGACTGTTCATCGTGAATTGCCGTGCTACCGGCGTGAATCAGTGTACCGGCGTGAATCATTGTTCGGAACGCTAACGCGTTATCGTGATTATGATCAGCTGACATAAGATTCCCACAACTCACCTCGAATTCTGCTGCGTAGTCGCGGGTATGGGGTCATTGGATACAAGTCGGTAGCAAGACATAATGGATAAGTACATTGATGATTGATTTGGCGTCCCATTTGGCGACATGGCACAGGCCGCACAGCAAAGCTAAGTCCGGTATATATCCCTCGTCTATCGCAGGGATTCCGGCGAGTCTGCTCTCGCGTCCTGGCTTACCTGAGAGTCGCTGTGACGGTCAAGGGAGAACGTCCAAGTCAGTGAGTTTTGCCCCCTTTCTTTCTTGCGTCGCTCTAGTACGCGACCAGCCCCGCCTGCACGCTCCGCGGAGATTTGACTAGTACATGTACTCATCGTGTCTCGGGAAAAAAGATGTCTTTGCCAGCCGGAACCGGCAGCAGGCAGAATTAGATGTAGCCGTAATTGTTGGGCCTTTCGCCCTCTTGGATATAAACAGCTAGTAGTTTTCGGATAGTGCTGCTAACACTCGTGAACTTGATGACGATACCTAGGTCTAGCACCTACCTAGCTAGTGTGTCGAGGATGGGCAGCTGCGCAAGTCTGTGACCGTGGGAACAAACATTCGATGCCGCTATGCGTGCGAAACACGAAAGCACCCGACTCGGACGCCATGTTTAAGGCGTTGCCAAAGGTTTGTGAGCTGTCTAGCTGCGCAACGAAGAGGAGCTGAAGCCCAAACACTACAGCCGCGCGCAGGCATCAAAGCGCTTGCTTCTGCATCAACCGCGGCAGCTGCAGTTGCTGTCACGCTCTCTTCCGATCCTCAAAAGATACACAAGGTTCGTGAACTACTTTTCTTTCACCTCGCAGCATGCTTGGCTCAAAGCAGCCCTCAAAGCTATCGATATACCCGGACACTGATTCTGAGACTATCCTCCTCGACACTCCGTCACCTTTGGAACACCAAATTGGCCAAGCGAGGAGGAAAGTTACCGAAACCATTAGACAAGCGCGGGATGGAGGTCAGGGCATAGTTAACAAGTGGATTGGAGTCGAGCAGGCCGTAGAAAGTGCGCATATATTTTATATATACCGGCAGACAAACTATCTAATGCCTTTCTTTAGAGCGCGTCAAATCCATCGTATCACCCAATGAACAAATTACTGCGGGACTCCTCTACACAGGCATTGCGACGCTCACCGGATCCATCTTTGCCCGGAACCGGTCTCACTTTGTCCGGTTTGCTTTGCCTAGCACGCTGCTGATTGTGTCTCTGAACCACTTTTTGCCGGAGACGTCTGGAAATTTGTCTAGCTATTTTGGATCGCTTGAGGAGCGGTATCTCCCAAAGGTGGCTGAGAAACATGCGATTGCGAATGCGCATGCGAAGATGACGTGGGAGCGCGTGAAGGAGAGCACGAGGGAGGGCCGGGAGTGGATGGGGAAGAGCGTAGAGTGGAGTGTGAGGAGGGTGCAAGAGTCGACCGGGTTGAAGTTACGGGACGTGGTTGGAGGTGGGACGCAACAGGAGTCGAAGAGTGAGACTAGAAAGGCGGATTAGATTATTATTTTATTATAATAGAACTACACCTCAGACAGCCATGTTCACCTCGTTTTTCCGGCGCAGAATCGTACGTATTTCTTTTAATTCTTCTCTCCCATTCACATCCATTCTTCCCAGCCTGAAATATCCATCTTGTAAGCATCCTTTACTCTCGCAACCTCCGGGCTGATCCGCCCAACTCCAAGCCACAACCCCACTTCGCCACCTTCATCCAAAGCCGTCTCACTCCTCCGCTCAGCCGTCAGCGGCCCGTACCCGCCCACCTCAGCCTCCAACCCGCCCCTCAACATCAACCTCCAAGTCGTCGAATCCCCACCGACACCCGACCAGCTCAAAACCATCCTTTCGTACCTCGCCCCAGGCTCGCATGCACCCAGGCCGGCTTCAATGACCTTCCTCACTGCTCACCCCTCCGCGCCGTCCATCGCAGAGCGTCCGGACAACCTGGGCGACATCGTCGAACTGGCGCGGTCGAATCCGACGGCGTTCAAGTGGCCCATTGTGGTGGATTGGGGCGCCGGGCGGGCTTGCGTGGGTGATTTGGATTGTGTGGAAAGAATGCTGGAGAGGCTGCGGAAGAAGAGGGATGGTGAGGAGGTTGAGGACGACGATGAGAAGATTGAGCAACCAAAGGGGTGGTTTACCTGATGCGCACCCGGTGCGAAAAG
>JNHV02000416.1:0-17487 GCA_001691785.3 Amanita brunnescens Koide BX004
GCAATCGTGTACGTCGAAGCGCAATCGTGTACGTTGAATTGCACTAACCATGGCGATAGATTGTGCTATGTACGATTGCAGAACGATTTGCTGGGGGCCGGATGCGGCAACTAACCCAGTTAATAGGTCAGGGATTTAGAAAATGTACCAATAGCCTTGCGGGCCATATCAACGCATTAGACGGATCCACAGGATAACCTGAAAACCGTGACGTAGATTATCGTCCTACACCCGTTGTAGCAGGAAGAGATCACCTGAATCAGCGATACCACGGGTCCATCATCCAGTGCTCCAACTGACCAACTCTTCAGGAATCGTTGGTGTGATTTACGTTGATATGATCACATGGTTGATATTTGTCGGCCTTCGTAGTTTATCACCTGGACACTTCAAGGGCCTCGCCAAAGGTTCGGGACCCAGTATCACGAGGATCCAACCTGGGTAAAGATAATCTAGGAACGAGGATTCTGGGGTCAGGACTGCACGAAATTAGCACCAAGCACTACTGATGTTGTTGATAACGGATAACGGATAACGTCGCAGTTGTTCTCGATGGATAATGGACGTCTGTGTGGCCTTTATTCTGGAAGGCAGTGGGAATCATTCATGGCTCATTGGCCTTGGAGGGCCCGGGGTGATGAACACAACAGTCAAAAAGATAAACGTAGAACTTGGCCCATCCTGATAACGCAGTATGGACAAATAATCCCGATTATCGCGACGCGCGTCCACCACACCTGCGCCAACCAGGTGCCGCGTATTACCGGTCGCCTTTTTTTGGCTACGGACGCATACCCGATTTTCGGCCTGACGCCGATGGCTCCCAGTGCAGGAGGCCCCCTATCTCACTGGGAAGTCTCGACGTGGCTTCATCACTAACGCTTCTCTAGCCAGGTCTCGTTCTCTGATACAGCGCGAGCTGCCTATTCCCTCCCGTACTTTGGACCTTTAGACCTTCCATCTCTCTATTACCAATTCAGCACTACTGGACTTTACTCATACTCTCGGTCTTTAGTATTACCTCCAATCATGTGTCTCCTGCCATGTATTTGTACATAAGCCCACGCAGCTCGTCAAACAGGGGCGCAGCCTGCCTTTCTCTCTCACCCCCTTATGCCTCCTGAGTCCTCACGGAGCTGAACGGATTAGGACCTCGGCGATAGCCGGGAGATTCTCACACTTGATGTTGCCATTTTTGTCAGCCTCAGCGTCCGGTCCAGGACAGTCATGGCTGACCCTGCGCTGACGCAAATGAGACCTGTGCCCGTTCGTTTCATCGAGTGCTTCCGTACAGCGACATCAAGATGGGCGCTTTTGACCTTTGCTCGGGCTCTGGTTCATTCGATTTTGGCGATTCCTGCGTCCGTGCATGCTGGAATGGTCTTCCCCCAGGCATCTTAGTCTTCGCTATCGTATTCTTTTCCATTCCCCCTGTACCTCCGATCCGCAAGCTACTTGAATTTGTCAAGGCACCCTTTCAACAGTTCCTTACTCTACAAGAAGCCGAAGCACTTGATTCCACTGAATTACGAGGGGACAAAGTCGCAGCAGACGCAACTCTGGTTCCAGAAATCATGACCAAACCAACTAACCACCCTACCCTGCTCCCTCAGATCTTTGCTCTCATCGGCATTGCTCAAACTCTATCTTGGCTGTCCTTCGCCGTTTATCGTTTTATCATTCCCCACTCCGCAACCGTTTATCCTTCAGTTCTTCCCTTCCTCGTTGGCCTCGCCTGGCTTTACACCGTCTTCCGTGCCATTCCTCGTCCGTTCCATACCCCGGCGTACGACCTCTTCACTCTTTACTGCATCTTCTTTTTCGGCGCTATTTTGCAGCTCGGTGGGTTAATGTATGATCATCACGTTGTCAGTTCATCATGGCCTGCCGCGTGGCCTGTGGTTGCTCTAGCGGCGAATCTCGCAGCGGTCCTTATGGTGTTGGGCATGTTACTCGGGATGCCCATTGGTATTCCAAGTGATAGGGTGGAGATGGCTGAGATTGTAAGTCTCTTTTGCTCTCGATGTCTGCCTTGGTTGTCTACTTCGTCCGTGCCTAGGGACAATCCATCACTCCGGAAGATTACACGACGCTTTTCGGATGGATTTCGTGCAATTGGGTATATCCCATCATTCGCCGGGTAAACTTTTCTTATTTTCTCCTGGTTCATACTAATTTGCTCTTCAGGGACGAGAGACCACGCTTAACGAAAAGGATGTATGGAACCTGAGCCCGACTATGCAGTCTCGTCCCGTCTTCATCAAGTTTACGGCAACTCAGCGAGTACAATGTTTCACTTCGTTTTTCAGCCCACTCATAATGTCATGATAGTAAACAGTCGGCACTTCTTCGCAAGCTCTGGGCTGCAAACTCTTTGGATCTCATGTACATATCATGTATTCTATTCTATGTTTATTGTTTAGTTTACATCGCTTTCAGACTTGAATTTTGCCTCACGCTCGTCAGCGTCACCCTTAACTATACCAAGCCTTTTTTCCTTACGTTTGTTCAATCATCTGGTTCTAATTCAAGGCTTACTCATGATTGTAATGCCCTAAAGCCGCATTCTCGACGCTATTTCCATCCGGAACCACACGCCTAACGCCACGGCCCATGCTTACCTCTACGCTATTCTTGCATTCATCTGCGCACTTCTGAAGGTATACCTTTCTTATCATTGTCCTTGTTCCTCTTCATTCACCCCTATCCGTGGTACAAACAGGCCCAAGCTGACGTCCAGCACCTCTGGCATGGCCGCCGTGCCTCTACACGTATCCGCTCGCAGCTCATCGCTACCATATACAACAAAGCTCTGAAGAGGAAGGATTGTTCTGGGATCGCCAAACAGAGGTCACAGTCTGTGGCTCCCGACTCTTCGAATTCTGGCACTGGCCCGAAATCGACTGCAGATGTCGGGAAGATTGTTAACTTGATGGCAGGGGATGCGAACCGGGTGGGTTGGTGTTTTCCTTGGTTTTCACGTTTGGACCTTAGGTGTTGTCAAATGCAGGTCTCAGATTTGGCTGCAGGGTTGTATCATCTCTATGGCGCACCGTTCGAATTCTTGATCGCGGGCATTTCTTTGTATAAGTGTGTTTAGATTCTCCCCTACCTCCTTATCATGCTAATAAAAGAAACTCTGGTCACAGATTACTAGGGGTCAGTGCTTTCGCGGGTCTGGTCGTCATTGTCGCAAGCTGGCCGTTCCACTCTTACTTCGTGCGCCGCGGGATAAACATCCAAAAAGATCTTTTGGCAGCACGAGATGGCAGAATGGGGGTGTTAAGTGAGCTTATCAGTGCTGTAAGTCGTCTTCCGAGTCCGTACGCCCTCGACTTTTCGCTTCGCGAAGGCACAACTAATAGTAATACTCTAAATGCTTGACTTTAGATAAAGTTCATCAAACTCTCAGCGTGGGAGGAAAGGTGGATTGGGCGCACTCTGTCCGCACGCGAGCTTGAACTCAAATGGTTGGTGAAGGAGCGCATCAACGCGGTTATGTTGCGCCTTTTGCAAAAGTCGGTGCCGATCCTGGTGTCCATCGTCAGCTTTTGGGTGTACGCGGTGGTACAAGGGCGAGAGTTGACTATCAGTGTTGCGTTTACTGGTGGTTGTCTTTCCTCCTGCGTTACGATATTGGATATTAACTTCACTGTTAGTCAATTGCCCTTTTCACTATGGTTGGCGTACCATTAACTGTGTTTCCGATGTGGGTCGCTCACGCTTTGAAGGTTCGTTCCTTATCCCTTTCCTTCTTGAATTGACCTTTGTTTTGTGTATTCGAATTTCTTGCAGACTGGTGTCGCGCTCAGGCGTATCGCGGCCTACCTGGACGAAGAAGAAGTCAACAAGTCCTCTTCCGTTGAAGCAATTATCTGTCCTATTGCCGCTGCCTTTGAAGAAGGAACTGGGAGCGGCCTTGGTATCGCGACCACGTCGTTCAAGTGGAATGTTGTTGAGGAAAAAGGTAAAGGTTCGGTTCCAAAGTGCAATGGCAAAGAGAAGAAAGCTACACGATTCAGTTCGCCGAAATCAACAATGATTGAGGACACAAGGGAGCCTCGTTTAGAGATAGCTGAGGATGAGGAAGAGGGCGCCAGCTTCGAGTTGAGGGATATCGATGTGATGTTTCCCGAGAGCCAATTGACTATCGTTACTGGTCCGACGGCAAGTGGAAAAACTGCTTTACTAGTATAGCATTTCCCTTCTCTATCTACCCTCTTCAAATCTAACTAGCCCCTTACAGATGGCCCTCCTGGGAGAACTGACAATTATTTCAGGCCCCGGACCCATCATGGTATCGAGGAGCCCTCACAAAGTCGACGCCCAGGGGCACATGTATGCAATATCGTACGCCGCGCAAACCCCATGGCTACAGCACCAGAGCATCAAGGATAACATTTTGTTCGGGTCTCCATACGAGGAAGATAGGTATCGAGAGGTTGTGGAATGCTGTGCGCTCAGCCCAGATCTGGAAATGCTGGAGGATGGCGATGAGACAGAGATTGGAGCGCGAGGCATTAGCCTTTCGGGCGGGCAGAAAGCGAGGGTGGCACTTGCGAGGGCAGTTTACGCAAGGACAAGATATGTTCTGCTCGATGATCCTCTGAGCGCCGTCGTGAGTCTGTCGCTTTAAACTCATTTATACTATTAACATCAAGGCTTAGGATAGTCACACGTCTCGGTTCCTCTATGAACGTCTCTTACGCGGCCCCCTCCTCGCCAACCGCACTGTCGTAAGTGTCTGGCTCTCGATGTTCTTCCTCTTCCGTGGCCTCTGACGCTTTCATAGATCTTTGTCACTCATCACGTCGACCTTGTCCTCCCCGCCGCTTCCTATCTTGTGCATATGCTCGATGGCCGGATCGATGCCAAAGGCACGATAAATGAGCTCCGGGAGAATGGTATTTTGGAGAACGTCAAACAGTATACCGCAGCTGGCGAGCAGAATGAGGGAACCCTGATTACTGAAGCTCCCACTGTCGAGGACAAGGCCCCTGAAAGTTTGGTTGGGGACGGCGAAGATGAGAACATGGGGAGAAAGAAGCCGCGAAAGCTCGTGGTGGATGAGTATCGTGAAGCAGGCAGAGTTAAATGGAAGATTTATCAGAGTTATTTGGGGGCTTCGTGAGTTACGGATTCCTCAACTTCGGTTCTTTGGTGGGATGTAGCGTTGAATGTGGTATACTTTGTAGATCGTATTGGATTTGGGCGCTCTTGTTCGTTCTGGTCGTCACTGAAGAGGTGCTAGGTGGTTCAAGGAAAATTTGGATCATGGTGCGTTCAAAATTTTCGTCCCATCAAAGCTGATCATGATAACCATATCCAAGATTTGGGGCGAAGGGTTTCTCCCTTCCAACGTCGGAGGCGATGGCCATGGCTATAATTTTCTCTCTACTGAAAACCATCTCAACAGCAACGGTCCTTTCGGTATCTTCTCTGCTATTACCCGCGGCCGCTACGGGATTGATTGGCCAAGAGCGGCGCAGCATCCGATGTTCTACGTCGGTATATATTCTGCGATAAGTCTGGCGGCCGTCTTGTCCAGTGTGGTGTCGCTTACGTCGCAGTATCTTGGAGCCCTGAGAGCGTCTAGGATTTTGTTCAAGTGAGATTACCTCCTTTGTTTTCAAGTAAATAAACTGATTATGTTGTGACATAGACAACTTTTGGTGACAGTCGTGAGGGCAACGTTTAGGTTTCATGACACGACTCCACAAGGTAAGTTTTTTTTGCTCGAGTCGCACAATCGTAAGAATATCCTTTAGGTCGCATTCTTAATCGGTTTGGAAAGGTAAAATAGAGTAAAGCTGGAATCCCAGTCTGACATCAAATGTTTTAGGATATTGAAACGATTGACATCTCGTTAGTCACATCCCTTCAATCCGTTAACCTTGCACTTGTCAACCTCTCCGTTTCGATGATCACTATTGCGTAAGTCATAAATTTGTAACCCTCCATTAAGCTAAGCTCTAGTCACCAGTATTGTTTTACCGGCATTCTTCGTGCCTGCTATATTCATCGGCTACGGGTATTACCAACTCGCTCTTGGATACGTCAACACTGGTCGGGATCTGCGACGAATGGAGTCCAATACGCGCTCTTTGTTGTATTCCGACTTTACTGAGTTGCTGGAAGGTGCCGTTACTGTCCGGGCATTCGCAGTTGAGAGGAGATTCTTGGATAATATTCACCTGAAGATTGATCTCAACACCAGGGTGAGAGCCTCATCCTTTTATTTTTCTTTTACTGACATGGTAGGATCGTTGGTTGTGTTTAGATCTGGTATTCATTCTGGATGGTCGACAGGTGGCTCCTTCTGAACTTTGACGTTCTCGGCGCTGCCTCCGTTTTGATAACGACGTTGTTCTCAATTGGGGCGTTAAGTGGAGACAATTCGGGTCTAGCTGGTCTTTGTATCGGGAACGCGATGGGTTTCACTGCTGTCCGTAAGTGAGAAGTCTGGTCTTTGCATAATTTGAATGAAGGCCCATAGGCGAATAGTTTATTGGGCTTGTCGTTTCTGGGCAGGTGAGGACGTTACCCTTTTAAGCAACCCTTTACTCTGCATGTCAATAAACCATACTGAATGCAGGTTTGGAATTCGATCTCAAGTATGTCTTGACCAGGGCCTCCTTGTTTTTCTAACCCAGCCCCCTTTCAGCTCCGTTGAGCGCGTCGTCGAATAGTAAGTCGGTTGACGTGCAGCTGAAGGCTGTATAGCTCAGTCTGTCAACAGTCTTAATCTTCCGCAAGACCCGCCTTCAGTCGTTGAGTCTTCCCGACCTCCCGCACACTGGCCATCATGCAGTGGCTCTATTGACGTCGAGGATCTCGTCGTCAAATATGCGCCAAATCTACCTGCTGTTCTTGGCGGAGTCTCTTTTTCGCTGAAAGCAGGGGAGAGAGTGGGCCTTCTAGGACGAACAGGTACATTTCTTGTCCAATGAAATTATCTTTTGACAACCAAGTCTTAGGGAGTGGAAAGTCGACTCTTGCCATGAGCTTATTACGCTTCGTACGCCCCCTAGGCATTGCTCTGGAGACTTCCTGACCATTAAGATTGTAGGTCGACCCTACGAGCGGTCGTGTTCTCATTGACGGAATCGATATATCTCAAATGGGTACCCAAGATCTGCGGTCTAGAGTGGTGAGAATACTCACACGTGGGAAGATGTAGATTAATCATACTTGGTTGGCCAGACGTTCATAGCACAAGTCATTTAATCCTCAACAATATCCTTACGGAACTAACTAACAAAATTTAACCACTCAGGACGCTAACCTTTTCTCCGGAACTTTGAAAGATAACTTAGACCCCTTCAACGAGTACACCGACGCAGAGTGCTTAGATGTTCTTCAGCGGGTTCATATGATCGAAGAGAGTCCGCTGCAGCCAGTTTCATCCCCTTCTAACTCGGTCACTATCCATGCCATGGTCCGTCACGAATTTCTATCTGTGTTGTCCAATCATGATGCCATTGATTCCAAGGCTCCTCTTGACATGCAAATGTCGGCGGGCGGCATGAATTTCTCCCAAGGGCAGAGACAGTTGATCACTATGGCGCGGGCTCTTCTCAGATGCAGCTCCATCGTCATTCTTGATGAGGCAACGAGCAGCATGGACTTTGCGACTGATGCAGCAATTCAGAGTACGATCCGTGAGGAATTCAAAGGCTCCTTGTTGATCACCAGTAAGAAATGGTGTTCAGTTGATCAAGCTGATCTGTTTTGATTTTCTTGCGTTATTAGTTGCCCACCGTTTGCACACAGTGGTTGATTATGACCGTTTGATCATCCTGGACAAGGGAAGAGTACGTTTTTCTGATGCATGCAACATTGACGCATTGGCGGGTGACTTACTTCTACCCAGATTGCAGAATTCGATACCCCATGGAATCTTATTCGAAGGGATGGTGGCATATTCAGGAATATGTGTTTTCAGAGCGGGCTCTTCCGTGAATTGGAGAGTATTGCCCGGAACAAAGCGGAACATAGTCAATTTGCAGCCTAGGGTTTATGCGGAGCCTCGTTACACCGCAGGCACCCTACGCGGCTGAATGTAGACAATAAAGTAAATCCTCATCCCCTGCCCGATGAAGATATATGTACCTATTAGACAAATGATTCAGCTCGCCATTTGCTTTTTGTAATATATCGTGTAGACTGCGTCCGACGTTACCTCGCCCACTCTGATGGGTAGATTCTGAGGCGGGTGCTTTGGACTGACAATGCGCGCCTATGGTGCCACATTGCCCATCACCCGCCGCTCAACCCTCTCCTTCGCGTCAACCCTCCACTCCCAGTCCAAAATACTATAGATGCACAGACTCCCGTACCTTCCATCAACCCACTTCCTACACTCCCTCTGAACCCCCTCCAATGTTGCTCCAAGTACTTTCTCCAACAAACCCCTCATCCCTTCGTTCTCCTCCGCCGTCGCAAATGCCACCCGATGCATTTTCCGCTCTTCAAATGCGTAACGAAGTAGAAGGTACAGTGTCTCCGTTGCATATCCGCCGCGTTGCCTTTCGGGTGAGATAATTATCCCCAGTTCACATGACTCGTTCTTCGGGTCGATGTGGGTCATCGATGCGGTACCTATGAAGGTGGATGACACTCCATCTTGATTTTGTTGGATTTCGTGGACACTGAATACCAGCCACGAGCCTGGACCTTTTTTTACCTGCAGCTCGCGTGAGCGGCATGCATCCTCGATAGAGAATTCTTGAGGTAGGTTGCGTAGGTAACGAAGAGTGATTGGATGGGAGCGAAGGATTGAAATTGCTGCATCGTCTGCTTCGTTCGGTGGGACGAGCTTCACTCTACCTGATGGGGAGGTCAGCGTGATAGAATGAGGCATGTTACGACTAAAGACTCTGTCCAAAGTCCGTCGGTCCTCTTGTCACAAGTCACATCCGGGGCAGTCACGCAACGCGATTCTGCGGTGCCAATCCGACAGGAGGGAGATGGGTCCACTTCGCTTTCAATTGATCGTCTCAAAGCAAATGGCTTGATATAATCTTGATGCATAATATATCCATAGTCGAGGGGTGGCATAGCAAGATGAGAAACGGCAGAAAACCCCATCGTCAATAAGACCTTGATCTGAACCCAGGCTCTTAATTTCATATATATGGCGGTAATGACATGTCCTCCTATGGCTTATACTCTTTCGACCATCCAAGGTCAGCCGCCATCATCTTGTCATGGAATCAAGCACTTCCCTAGTCATACACACAAATAACATACAACGTTGCATTTCCCAGCATTAAAGCCCCGGAGAAACCCACCGACCAACTGCTCCACCCTCCCTAACCCTCCCCATCTTCTTCGCCGTCAACCTCGCAACCCTGATGAACAGAGTCCCATCAAGCAATTCCGCACCCTCCAACTCTTGCGCAGCCCCTTTCAAGCCACCTTCGCCAACACCTTGCGCCCTATCACCAAACAGCGTACTAAAGTGTACCAGCGCCCGCTGAAGCTTGATAAGGTGGTCATCAGGGTGCGTAATGCTCGCTTCGATGATTGGAAGCCAAGGATTGGGCGTAATGGCTTTTATCCTATTGGGATCCGCATTGGCAAGTGGAAGTGCTTTCTCGTGGGGAGTTGGCAATGCGCCGCTTGGGAGGGGACAAATAACACTGCTATCTTGGGATGCATAGAAGGGCTTGATGTTGAGATTAGGCCGGCCGCGGATTATAAATGAGGCGATGGTGGCAGCGAAGTAAGCCCGAAGGCAGAGATCCTGTGAAGGAGCAGACAGGAAAGAAAGTACAGATGGGAGGAATATGGCTGATGTAACAAGATGCATGCTACATGAGCGGACCATTAAAAAGTTGACCAAATGTCAACCTCAGAGTAAGCACTCACAAAAAAAAGTTATTGTTGAATTCTCCGTCTGGCCTAAACCCAGTAGTCCCATAAATAGCCACGTTCGTCCAAACGAGCTCTTCAAATTTCCTCATCACGTTATTCGGATCCGTAGTTTCAGTATTATCCCACTGTTCGACGTATTCGCGAATAACATCCGCGTACTTCGAAATTGTTGCGGCATCGCGTGGGCCACTCAAGAGGTATTCAGCGGCGCCCGCTAGGCGTTCGTCCTTGGCAAGGCGCGCAATGATAGTCATTGCATGCGTCCGAGCCGTTTGCTTGGGTTGAGATCCCACACCAGTAATAGCGGTGCCGTCTCTAGCACGAGCGTACTTGTTGAAAAAGTCGACCGTGATAACGTCCCGGAAGTTAGGCCCTGTCAGCACCGTTAAAGCGAGACCTGTGACGTTCCCGTTTTCGGGAGGTTTTAGCCCAAACATCAACGGACCGGGACGGACTTAATACACACCTTCCGCAACGATCCCAGGCAAGCCAAACTCGTATCCATACGCAGTATGTATAAAAGGGTGAAGCATGCCGGAAACGAATCTGTCTAACATCCTCAACGGCTCCTGTCCATCTCTACTATCAAAATTGAACTCGCGAGAGAATATATACTTTTCCAGGACGCCAGGTAAACCGAGGTCTAAAACTTCCCGCGAGAAGAACTCCAAATAGGCGCTCCAGTACCTACGCACATCGGGGAAGACTTAGCTAAATTGGAAGGATGGTTGTTCACATACTTGGGATCATCGAGATGATTTTTGAAATTCTCGTGCGTTATAGCATTCGGAGAGGGATGCGTCTCTCTTTGATATGAGCTATCCGTTTCGTAGCCCGCTTCTATGAGAGCACTGTCAGCGCCCAGAGCCCACAAAGCCAAGGTACGATGTACAGCGTGGCTGGCAAGGTGAATTCTCAACAAACTGGAGAACGGCCCGAAAGAAAACACGCACTTGGAAAATCCACGATCATTAAAAAATATATGCCACTTCTCATGATTGTCCCTCAACACCTTTTCGAGGACTTGCACAGTCTGGGGTGTGATTCCCGCCCAACGGGCTGGGGAAAAGAGACTAGGCGGCGGAGAAGGAGTTGGAAAGAGAGAATCCGGCGTATGCTTTGGAAGCTGGTCCGACATCTGTGCCAGCGGTGGTTCAACCGATTCGCGTAGCATCAAATTTTCAACACCATAGCAGCAGGTTATAAATAGATCCGGACCAAGTCTAGGTGGAGACTGGYTTTCAAGGTCCTATACTCGGGAAATTCACCCTGCTATTTCGACAGGGAAGTATCGCAGCATTCKCCTGCTGATTGTAGTCCATGGATGYCACCGTACCTGCCCGGTGTCAAGAACTTGAAGGACAGCCACTGTCGGAGTGTAGATAGTACTTGATGGCAAGTCCCTAATTCGGAAAGTCCGCTGCTCGTCGGCTGCACCGCGGCAGGTCCGCAAGCCATCGCCGCTCTGAATACAAAACTTGCCAGCTGCGAGAACAAACAGAATCTTCCGGTTTTCTCATACATGTCTATAGCATGTTTTTCGGAACTTTGGAAATCCTCGCGGCGTTACACTGCTGTGGTACTAGCGCTCTCTTTGACAGTCCACGAGACCGGGGCCCGGTGGACATGGCAGGGTTGCGCATTTTTATCCTGTACGTAACAACGGAGATTAATGATCATTGGTCACTGATATGAGCTAATSTGATGGCGACGTGTAGCGCTTGAAGCTTGAAGCTTGAAGCTTCGACCGTGGGCTTCCCGCCAAGCCTAAGACCTAGGAATGAACGAACTTTCCTCATCCCATCGTGCAGCCATCGCGCTAGGATCCAACCTCGGTGACAGATTCCGGAACATCGAGGTCGCCCTTCGTTTGCTCGAAGAGCCCAGCCATGCATTCTCCTCAACTGGCATTGCTATTCTCCAAAGTACCCAAAATGTCAATTTGGACGTCATCGACACGAGCTTCATGTACGAAACTTGCCCAATGTACGTCACCGACCAGCCTGCATTCATCAACTGTGCATGCATAGTAAGTCTCGTATAAACTTCACTTTCTCGAGCTAATGGAGAATAGGTGGAAACCAATTTAGAGCCTCTCCAGCTTCTTGAGTTGCTCAAAGGCATCGAGAAACTCGTCGGACGGGTGCCGGGCATCCGATACGGGCCTCGCGCTGTCGATCTAGATATCATTTTTTTCGATGAGGCGGTCGTTGATACGCGATCGAAAGACGAGCAGAATCAACTCGATAATCTTATCGGACACCTAGTGATACCCCATCCTAGGCTGGCCGAACGCGAGTTTGTTCTGCGGCCTCTACACGAGTGAGTCGCATATCTCCGTCGGATTGAATATCAGTACATGTGCTTTGTGTATAGTATGATTCCGGAGTACGAGCATCCGATAACTAGGGAATCTGTTAAATCTTTGTTGAAGTCATTGGAATCGAAGAATACTCTCGATGCTCAACCCATGCGAAAAGTGATACCATTTCCTCGCCACCTGTCGCAGCATGTGCCTCCGGAGGAACCACCAGCGTCGCTTCCAGAGTCGATCCATGTCCCGCCTACGCTGACTTACTGGGCCCATCCATACCGGTCATCTTCAGTCCGCACTCCCGGGCGGAAGACACAAATCATGGCAATCATCAACGTAACACCCGATTCGTTCTCGCATTACAACACCATAACTACCGCTGTTGTGCGTGCGTCCGAATGCGTCGCAGCAGGGGCAAGTGTTCTTGATATCGGTGGCTATTCGGTGAGGCCTGGCGCTGCGTTCGTTGAGACTGAGGAAGAGATTGCTCGGGTGAGGCCGGCCATCGACGCTATAAGACGAGCAGGTTCTGGGAACCTTGGAACGGACAAGATACCAGAACATGCTAGGAAGTTGGCGGACGTGATTATCAGTGTGGACACGTTCCGTCCGGAGGTAGCGGAGGCAGCTATACTGAGCGGAGCGAACCTTATCAATGACGTACACGCATTTATGGGGCCTGATTGGTGGAAGGGCGGGGAATTTGATCAGCGGGTAATTGAAGAAGCGAACGAATGTTTACAGAGGATGAAGGGACTTGCCAGGAAATATGCTATTCCTGCCATTTTGATGCACTCTCGAGGAGATACGGCGAGCAACCACGGTTATGGCAAATATTCTTATGCGAGAGAAGCAGTGGTTGAAGCAGTAAGGATAGAGTTGGGAGAAAAGGTAGACTGGATCGTAAAGGGTAAGGGGGGATTGAGAAGGTGGATGATCATCGTAGACGTTGGGATCGGRTTTAGTAAAACTGCAGAGGATGATATGGAGGTCCTGAGATCCGCCTCTAAAGTCACGGCTGATTGCCAAGTGGGCCCAGGTCCGTAAATTCTTTGTTACATTAGTGCGCTAATTCAGTCACTATCATGCAGAACAGGCCGAACGGAATCCATTAGCGGGATACCCTCAGCTTATTGCTCCATCTCGCAAATATTTCCTTGAAGCTCTGCTTGAGGAAGGTGAGTATGGGAGAAAGACACTTCCAACAGAGCGGGTATGGGCTACCGCAGCCTCTGTAGCATGTTGCGTACAACAAGGCGCGCTGGTAGTGCGAGTGCACGACGTTCAGAATATGGCAGATGTCATGCACATTTCGGACGCGATTTGGAATTGAAGAGCTTCTAACAACACGTTCCGGAGCTCTGGAACTGTCGCGTTGTATAATAGACATCGGAGTAGGTGTCGTTTCTCAACTCCGCTGTTGCCGTGATCGAAACAGGGGGACGATATACAGCTGTCATTTGTACAAGGTCATAGAATCACTTCCTAGTCATACACACATTACTTGACATACAACGTTGATGGCATTTCCTAGAGTTGGATCCCCGAAAGATCCCACTGGCCGGGAGCTTCACCTTCTCTAACCCTCCCCATTTTCTTCGCCGTCAACCCTGCCACCCTAATGAACAAAGTCCCATCAAGCAATTCTGCACCCTCCACTTCTTGAGCGGCCCCTTGCAAGCCGCCTTCACCGGCACCTTGCGCCCTATGACCGAACAGCGTACTAAAGTGCGCCAGCGCCCGCTGAAGCTTGATAAGGTGCTCATTAGGGTGCGAAATGCTCGTTTCCATGATAGGAAGCCACGGGTTGGGCGTAATGGCTTTGATTCTATTCGGATCTGCACCGGCAAGCGGGAGCGTTTTGTCGTGGGGGGTCGGCTGCGCGCCACCCGGAATAGGGTAAGCGGTTTCTTGGGATTCGTAGAGTGACTTTATGTTGAGACTAGGCCGGCCGCGAAATACAAATGTGGCGATTGTGTACGCAAAGTAAGTTCGAAGGAGGAGGTCCTGCGAAGGAGGCGATAGGGAAGAAAGTACAGATGGGAGGAATATAGCTGATGTAACGAGATGCGCGCTGCATGAGCAGACGATTAAAAAAGTGGACAAAACATCAACCCAGTGTAAGCACTCACAACAAAAAGTCATTCTTGAATGTCCCGTCTGGGTTAAACAAAGTTCCATAGATAACCACGTTCGTCCAAACGAGTTCTTCAAATTTCCTTGTAACGTTGTTGGGATCCGTAGTGTTGGTGTTATCCCACAGTTCGACGTATTCGCGAATGACATCCGCTTGTTTCGAAATTGCCGCGAGCATGTCAGCTTCGCTCTTCAAGGATCCCCCTGCAAAGCGATCGTCTTTGACAATACGCCCGATGATCGTCAGCGCGTGAGTCCGAGTCGCCGCTTGCTTGGCTTCGGCGCCGTCTTTAGCCCCAGCATACTTGTTGAAAAAGTCGACAGTGATGACGCCCCGCAAGGTGGGCGTAGTAAGCGCCGTCAAAGCCAGACCTGTGATTTTTTTTTAGCCCAAACGTCGCTTGACCGGGCGTACGTACTGACCTTCCGCAACGATCCCAGGCAAGCCAAACTCGTACCCATGCGCAGTATGTATTAAAGGATGAAGCAAGCTCGAAACGAATCGGTCCAGCATCCTCAGCGGCTCCTCGCCATCTCTACCGCTAAAGTTGAACTCGCGGGAAAAAATGTACTTTTCCAGAACAGCGGGTAAACCGAGATCCAGCGCTTCCCGCGAGAAGAACTCCAAATAGGCGCTCCAGTACCTTCGCATGCCAGGTAATATTTAGCACCATGAGACGTGGGGATGGTTGGTCGTTCACGTACTTGTGGTCGGCGAGATGGTCTTTAAAGTTTTCTTGGGTTACGGCATTCGGAGAAGGATACGTCTTTTTCAGAGGCAAGCAATCCGTTTCGTAGCCCGCCTCGATGAGAGCACCGTCGGCGCCTGAAGCCCACACAGCCAGTGCGCGATGGCCCGCGTGACTGGGGAGGGGGGGGGAGACGGTCCGCCGATTTTCAACCAACTGGATAACGCCAGAAAGAGAACACGCACTTGTGGAATCCACGATCGTTGAAAAAGATGTGCCACTTTTCGTGATTATCCTTCAACACCCTTTTGAGCACTTGCACAGACTGGGGTGTGATTCCCGCCCAGCGAGCGGGGGCGAGGAGACTAGGCGGCGGAGAAGGAGTTGGGAAGAGCGAATCGAGCGTAGGCTTGTTGGACATCCTAGTTCTGAGCCGGTGGTACTTCAATCGACCATTTTATACGCAAGCGACGAGGCAGGACGCGCGGTCAACGGCAGATGGCGTAAGGCTAACTTTGTCACTTGACATCCTTGAGTATGATACGAGATGGCTATCTGGAAGCACGCGTCACGCGGCGTGCCGAAGACACGTCACCATCCCCTCACCTCAAAGGAAATAGATTTATATACTTGTAAGGAGGTACAAAAAAAAGTACGTGTCGTCAGTCAACTTGTAGAAGTAGTAGTTACTAGTAGTAGGGATATACTTGGTTCCGCACAAAAAAATCAATCCAAAAAAAAGGCGTGATTATGACGCGGCCCTCAGCTCCCCTGCTTAGTTCTAAACCTCAAAAGCGGGGCCAACCCTGAGAGCGCGCATGCCTTTTTCAAAAACTCGTGCTCGAGCAGCTCGGCCGCCGTCGCGCGGCTGGACACATCCACGCACAGACACACCGCCAAAAACGACTTGAGCTCCCGGCTGAGCGCATCGGGCTTCTTGAGCGTCGGCGTCCCGTTCGTCGCGATCAGATACAGCGCTTTCAGCGGCTCTTCGTCCAAATACGGAGGCTCGTTCTCGATCATCTCGATCGCCATGATGCCCAAGGACCAAATGTCCACTTTGGCGCCGTACTCCTTCTGCTTGACTACTTCGGGCGCCATCCAGTATGGCGTGCCGACCATCGTGGCTCGTTTCGATTTCTGGTCCGTCAGCTTGGCGCAGAACCCAAAGTCGGCTGTGGGTCGCGTCAATTTCCGACACGAAAACGCGGGCAGGCTGCTACTCACTGATTTTGACACGCCCTTGAGCATCGAGCAGGACATTGTCAGACTTGATATCCCGATGGATGATGCTCTGACTATGCAGGTGTCCCAATCCTTTACACGTCTAATACCCCCAAAACCGCATCAGCAAACCAAAGCAGAACGAAACAAGCCCACTCGCCTCGAGAGAAATACTCGAAATCTGGTCCTCCTCCAAAGAGTTGTTCTCAATGATATCCGTCAACGCGCCTCCCTCCATATACTCCATCACCACCCACAGCTCATTGTTCTTGACGAGATACGAATCAAGGAAATTGACAATATTCGGATGCTGAGACTCCTTCATGACCATAATCTCATTCACAATCAGCTCCTTGCGCGGCTGCTGAGATAGATCCATCTCCTTGATCGCAACCTTTTTCCCGGTCGCCAGCGTCTTGGCGACATACACATGCCCAGATGCTCTAGTAGTGTGCATCGAAAACAGTCAGCACCCATCCAACCCGAGCAAGCCCACGCACGTACCCTTGTCCGACCTTCTTGATCTTGCTATACAGCTGCTTCGGATCATCCCTCGACACCACCTGATGGAGCTTCTCCATGATCTGCACCTCAGTCATCGTACTGATCCGCTGCTCCTTCGGTTTGTCCTTTGGCTTCTCGAGCGCGGCAGCGGCAGCGGCTACCCCTCCCGGGGTCATCGGCTTGACGGGCTTATCGTCAGGCTGAATGTGCACCTTCTTGACCGGTTGAAGCGGCTTGATAGGTGCCGTAGTGATGGGGACAGCAGCTCGCTCCCTCTCCCTCTCCTTCTCCCTCTCCCGCTCTCTTTCCCTCTCCCGCTCTCTCTCTCTCTCCCTCTCCCTCTCTCGCTCCTTTTCCCGCTGCCGCTGTTCTTCTCTCAACCGCTGCTGATCCAGCAACCGCTGCTCCTCCTTTCGCTGCTCTTGCATCCGCTGCTCTTGAATCCGTTCTCGCCTTTCCCTATCCCTCTGGTCCTCCGCCTGCTGTTGCTGATCGATGTCCTTCCTCATCTGAATGGCAGCCTGGGCCTTGGCCGCCTGCTTCTGCCTCGCCTGCAGATCCGCCGCAGAGGGCATGTGCTCCAGCTTGGGCGTCGCAGGCCCATTAGGCGCGGGGGGCGGCAAGGGCCGTGCACCGCCGTGCGTCGGCCTGGGTGGAGCGGGTCGGGAAGATTGRAGAGTCGAGGCGGCAGAGGCGGCGGCTTGCTGTTGCGGGGGTGTGGGAGGCAGGGGCGATCTAGGC
>JNHV02000417.1:0-17374 GCA_001691785.3 Amanita brunnescens Koide BX004
GAACCTGGGCCAAACCCATGTTGGATTCCTACAAACAGTCACGGGGTTCGGTGGTGAAATAGGAGACGGGTGCGTGACCGTCATCACGCTCTCATTTATTCTCCCTCTCCCCTTGAGCTTATGGAAAACTTGTCTCAGCGTTGTCCCTTTGGCCCGGGAGCCCCAGGACACGAGTAGAACTCTTAGCGCCAGGGCAACGCTCATTAGTACAAGAGCGGTCGACGATCAGATTGGGGCTTTTGCTCTTCGTGAAGATGCTGGTGAAGTCCACATTGGTATGATCGAGCGCGAGGCACACGTTGGTCCTATTGAATACCACGCCTGCGTGGAGTCATCTCCCTTTTGGGCGATCGACGGTGCAACGATCTACGTGGGCGAGCAACGCTTGAATGCAAAAAGGATCATATTCGATACTACGTCGCAGTTCATCAGAGGGCCTAAAGAGGATGTGGATCAGCTCTACGATGGGATTAACGGACTTCTAAAAGCATTCCATGAAGATTCCGGGTTATACAGCATCCCCTGCTATTCCCAGCTTCAACGGTTGGCATTGGTCTGGATCGTGACTGGTGGATAGAGCCCAAACAGTAAGCATCTTCGCTAGCATCCCGCGCGAAATTGGAAGTTCATTCCATACTACAGCTTCGTACAGAACATTGTTACCCATCCCCATYTATGTTTTGGGCTAATCGCAGCGCACACTGTGAACACTATGTCTGATGATGGGTATAAGGCCAAGCCAAACCCTATGCCCGAGCCCAGTGATTGGATGATAGGCTACCCGTACGTTGCGACTTCATTTACCGAAACTGGTCTAAATACATGTAGTGTCATGGTGGACTATTACACGGTATTGAACTGGGGCAAACGCCAAATTGGGCTGGGAAAGCTCAACACATCATATTCGTTTTCAAGCGAGACGCACGCTGTTGATTAACCGGTTTCAAGTATTCTATTCTGCCTATTATAGTTTTTCTTTAGCTGCGCCCACTTTTCGCCAGTCTACGATTTGACTTCGACGACTCGTAACGAGTGTGGGGAGTTCGACGTGATGTTTTGCAGATAAATACTTGGTTCGAAAATCGAAATGTATGCATGCTATGTATTCAGAGCATCAACCTCGACATGACACTAGCCTTTTATCCAACTTACCGGAATCTACCTCAGCTTCAACTCACATCATATTCATTCCCAGCGTTTGTCCAGGTGCATATAGGGACACGGCTCAAAGCAATTCGATGGAGTATATCTAGAGCGCGCCCTTTTTGTAAGGAATCCGCCGGGTCAGTAGTCCTCGTAGGTGCAACACCCACTTTCCTTCCAAAAAGCGGATCACAATAACATATGGGCAGTGAAGCACTCCCGGTATTTCGGCAAAGCCAGAGTTGGTGCTGTCCGGTCAACCTTGAGGACATGGACGGAAAGTACTAACGCGGCACAAGGTGAGATGCACGCGGAGAACGGACAGCAACCGACATTTTCTCGTCACTGTTCAGCCTTAGCCATGCATGTAATACTTACAAAAGCATACTAGGCAATTGGGCGGCTGGGCCATGGCGCTAATCGGAATAGTGTAGCTGATATGCTGAGTGGCGGGGTCGAGAACGAGGAACGTTTAGAAGAGCATTCCACGACCACGATATGACCCTTTAACGACCTGCTAGAAAACACAGACCTTCAACTAGACATTGACTATGGCATAGCAAAGCGACTGTCGTATCACTAGCTACGGCATCTGCAACTCGAACTTCGTTTCTTTCGCAGTACCTTGTACCAATCATGAACTAGGCCAACAACGATGAACACCTGCAAGCTTACCATGGCACTCCTTTCCGGGCACCCCGGAAATCCCGTACAACAACACCTCTGCAGTCGCGGGGGATCAACGGGAACGATTTCTGTACTAAGTTAGCCGAGATGACAACAGAACTGTCGCAACACCGCACCACAGAATACAACTTACAAGTAGTGGTAGTTGGCACATGAACCCATAGAGATTACCCAGTCCAAGCCCAAACTTATGTCCGTCAACGTACGAGGCTCGGGCATCTGATCATACACTTTTCTCAGTGCTGGTGCCATCTTATTAGTGAAGGTCCCAGCCTTGTCACTATGCCGAAGACTTGCTYGAGATACGATACTCAGACAATCTTGATCGTTTCGGGACGCCGCCATGTGAACATGCCGGCCTTTTCAATAAATTGGGTTACATACATCACCTGTCGTCATACAGGTCATTTAGCTTACCAAAAGTCATGGGAATATCGAACCCTGCCTTATACAGTTCGCTACTTTGTCCATGGTGGAAAGCACTATCATACCTCCATATTGGCGTAGGCGCTAGGGGGAGGCAATGTTAACATACCAGCCTTCTTCCTTGGGTACTCGAGACTATACTGNTTCAATCCGTGTTGAATATTTGACTGGCTCGTCTACTTGTGGATTTACTGCAGTTGTGCCAACCGACTTGATGCATGAATATGACAGAATGCAACCCTAGATTGGCGAGCAACTGAAGGCTTCGCTTTGAATAAGAGAACAGACAACAGGCGAGAGGTGTAACTTATACCTCACCTGTAGTTCTGAGCCTCTACARGAGGCATGGAGATCATACTAGTAAGGGGCGCTTACGGTATCGCGATACGAGCGTCGTCGCCTGCACGTCAAAAAACTTACGAATTTACGGTCTGACTACGGGGGACTATATCGACCCGGAAATGATTTGCAAAGTTTAAGGCATCTTCACCAACTGCGCACTCAGTATCCCTATATGATTATACCTTACAACTGTTCGCGAAATTGGAAACCCCTTATGTCTTGAATCACTGAATGATGGCTAGGACTTTTTCGCTTCTTGTCTTGAGCTCGTCGCAATTGCAGAAATACTTGAACTTATAAAAGTTGATGGAAGCAAGGCCCGTGTGTATGTCTGATGGACCGACCGAAGAATATCGGCAGAGCGCTTCGGTCAGTCTCATATGTTAGCATTGTTTCTATACCGTTGAATTTTGATTTGTGATGAACTCRAGTCGTTCAATGTTGCTGCCAGGCAACGCGAGTGACGTGACCGAGGTCTGAGATCTGATATGGCAAAAAAAGACAAGGACCCAACTCCCAACCCTGCCAGCATCCCAAACAAAGATATCATCCAACGACTCAACTTTTTATACCAAGCTAGCGTATACCTGTCGAACTTATCGCGCGACGTACCCCAGACCGATGTGCCTCATCCAGGTGCAGGTTCAAGTGCGATCAGCGCGCGCGAGGACCAAGCGCAGAGCACGACTAAAAATCTCAAATCTCGACAGGCAAAGCTATCCAGACGCCGATCAAGAACGACGGACGAGCTTGCGCGTGCGTACGTCCATACGATGACAATGGTCGGGAAGCGGGCGACGGTTAAGATGTGCGTTAGCGTCTCTATGCCGAACTGGTCGCTGATTTGTTCATTTGCCCAAACTGCTCATACGTGCGTACACAACACAGGGATCCGTCGATAAAACGCACCCTGTGCAAATCGTGCAAAAGCGTGCTAGTCCCAGGTGTAAACGTCATCATTCGCGTCAAACGTGAGTATCGTCCGCCCGCCCATCTTCGCTCGGCTTTTTCCTTGTCCTCACGCTAACACGGGTTACGTGGTGTTAGGGTCATTGAGTCACAGACACGCATTGGTGTTAAAGTGCAATAGGTGTGGATATGCGAGAAGGGTGCCTGCCCCGGAGAGGAAGGCGTGGGACAGGCGTGGAAGGTGGGATATTGACCACGGAGAGGTGGGCGCAGAAGCGGTGGTAGTGGCAGAAAAAGAAGAAAATCCCGCTGACCATACCACTGTCTCAAATAAAGAGGAGCACCAAAAACCGACGAAAAAACGTGGAAAGAAACGCGTGTACCCGCCTCTACCTCTCTCAGCAAGGCGAGACGCAGGACACGTGGTTTTTCGTGGAAATGAGAAGTTGGAAATAGGCATGGAGGAGATAAAGGAAGTTGGAGATGGTGTGTTTGCTGTGTAGGAGTCGCCGACCCGGAGTCATTTTTACTACTTTTTTTCTTGGTGAATGTTTACCAAGTCCTCAGAACAGGCCCTGTGCAGCCTCACAGCGTACGTGTACTTGCTGTTAGGAAGCAAACAAAGAATGCAATGTATGTGCACCCGTCAGGTTGCGCTCGCTCTACAGTAACGTTGTCGTCTTAATCCTGGACCATGCATTAATATTTGTGTTTGCCAACGGTAGCAGGACTACGATAAGTACGGGTTCGATTGATGAATTTTTAATCTCGGCACTCTTCTTTTTAATTTCAGGGCTCAAAAGCATGTTGCGGGTCCCCACGATTCGCACTSCATATTCAGCAATAATGGGGAGGAGGTAATGACTCCGCTCTAAATCTGCCGTTGTATTCCCTCGGAACTGACCCCACCTTAGGGACTTGATAGATGAGGATTGGTCAGCAACTTAGCAATAACTGGAGCCCTAAACAATTGGTTCACCACGGCGGAGGAGAATGACGTAGAAACCTTGCAGASAACAGTTCACATTGTGTTCGGACCCTTTGTGAGGCGTAAACTCGAAAAAATGACAGACTAGGAGTCGCATGCGGGCCAGGTCTGTAATTAATAATCATGCGACTTATGCTAGAATGTGTTCAATGAAGACACGTTCGATCGATCGTCCATGTCCTGAGGGTATCACAATGACACTCCTGAGAAAACAAGACCACTGAGAAATATGTTAACGATTTCAATTTCGAAGGGTCGATAACGATCGTGGCGATCTCTGTACATGACGCTATAGAAACCAATGGAAAGAAAGTTGGCCTCGAGAGCATACTAAGGCGACTTGGTGCACTGACTAAGCAGGCACTTAATTGCTCGTTGGGCTATCCATCAGGTAGATGCGAGGCTTTCCTTCTATCGGCTCGAGACTTCCGTGTGATCTCGGCACTGCTAACACATGGAGCTTGACAGCTCACCAGGATAGCTATTTTATACTGCGAAGGCCGAGTGTCCAATAACGTCCCGCTACGTTAGGCAGCATGATTTAGACAGTTGATAGGTTGTCCTGTGAGAATAAGTTCGGCTTTCTAGCTGTGTGAACAGTGGATTGTCAGGAACATGTAAACTTCAAATCGCGGACACACGACATGCGGTGTCTCCAAATATGCTATTGCTCCATCCGTTGRAATGGGAGAACTCGACAATTGGAACTATGTACGGTGCGCATCCCAGGTAAAAATATCCAATAAATGCTGCCAGAGCCTTGGGTTCGGACCGGAGTTGGTTGCTCCGCAGTGAGTGCGCGGAGAACAGGTTCCCTGCTAGTGACCTACCCTGCCAGGTCTGCATCGCGGAGTCTTGTTCTTGTTATCATTTTCTTGCAATTTCTAGAAAACTGACGAAGCGGTCGCTTTGAACAGAAGTTGCTGGCAAAAAGAAGAACATGTTGTTTTCTTGAATTTTCCCGCGTTTGAGCTCACGATTGGTCTCCGTCCGAGGGAATTCTCATCATCACAGTCGAGATGAGGCAACAGCTCATCATCAACCTGGCTTGTAAGATTGTTCTCGTGGCTCGGTGGCTCGTCTGCCTCATTTAGTTTTCACCCGAGTGCTTCATGGAGGTGTAGAAGAACTCTCACCATAGAGTAATGCGCTGGTACACCTAGGAAGGGTAGCAGAGAGATAGCAGCCAATACGTCATATCTATACGTGCTCGGGCCGTTGCCAACCGCGTCGCGCCATATTCTTGGTGCTTCCTAGACTTTTTTATACTTGAAGGAAGAAATGGAATCATTCTGCGCGCGGACAGCTCCCGAGCTGCGGCGCACCAGTGCAGATACACTTACAGGACCGGCAACGATCGTCATACCCGGCTGCAAAGCACGCAGCTCATCTCGCGAGGGGCCAACTGAGTCCCCATCGTCGGAGGGGCAGTATCTCTGGAAGACCCGTGAGTCTCCATTATGTCGCATTTTTGATGATGTAGTGCTCTGTCTTGTTGAGGTACGGAAGAAGCGTGGCCCTGAGCTAGTCGTGAGGATTGAGTTCGAAGGAGCGTTGAGCAATGGGAAGATGACTGTGATTGATAGATATTTATAAACCACAATACCTTCTTCGTCCACGTAGGCACGAGGTACTACGTACGATAGGGTATATGCTACCGGGCTTCACGCAGGTATTTGCTGTAGAAAGTGCTAGAATGTTGTCGTACGCGCGCGATGTTGCATGTGCTAAGGATCTTGCCGGCAGTCTCATAAGACCATACACGATATTGCACAAATACGTACCTTGTCGCCGTTTAACATGCACATGGGGCAGACGTGATAAATATAAACCTGTCAGTGTCAATGTGTATTAGTCATATTGCGACGAGTAATTGAAGCTTTCCCTTGTTTCATGTCATTCCCCTCATTGTCGATATGAAACGGTTGCTACGGGTTATGTGAGTTAGGAACCGACATGGTCTCTCCGTTCCCGACGTCGATAGGCTGGTAATAGGCGCGTTTGTACTTGTTGCATACTTCTAAGCTATAACGACACAAATTTAGACATCCCCTAGTAGTATAGCAATCAATATCGTTTTCAATTCAGAGTTGAAATTGCAACCGTTAACTGTCGTGCTGTGCTAGTGCTTGTTCTGGCATAATGACGCAGAAGTGCTGCCGAGCATCGCGGTGGTTAGCAATAGCTTCGGGGGAACACAGCACCGAAATTGAGACTGCCGAAAGACTTCGTAAGTGCTGCTAGGTTGGCAGCTGCATTGACCATCGCGCCCGGCTCCCGGGTCCATCGGGACGTAACCTTCAGTGGGAACTGACTAGATACTCAGTTTGAATGGTGAGAACTCCGCCGCGTTGCTCAGCGTTTTTGCCATTTTGGAGCTTGTGTGTGCATGCATTCTATCTCAGTTTAGCCAATGGCGCGCTGCTGGCTGGTGCTAGTGCGGCCCACGCTTTCTATTATCGATTTCATTTTCATTCGAGTGGTACTTTTGGCCTTCGTCGCTGCATGGAAATCGGTGCCGTGCAGCGGCTGACTTGTCCGCAAAACAATGGTCCAACGATTGCCACGGAGGTGTCGCAAATCAAGTCCAATGGCCGCATCAACATGCATTTGTTCCGGTGCCAACTCAAAAGAGGCAGATGATAAGGTGAGTGCTAAAATAGCTACCCGAACTGCGGTGTGACCGCACGGCGTGACCCTATCAACTGGATCACAATCGCCGTTTTCCACCGCTGCCCGATATTTACTTTTCTTTTGTGTGGAGATTCTCGTCACTGACTAGGAACGGAATGCCGGTTTTGAATTATCACCAGTTTTCATCTTTTTCAGCAGCTCCGTCTGCTTGTGATTCAAGGTTTTCCATCGGTCATTGCCGAATAACAAGCAGCTCTTCTTCCACCAATCCTACGCGGCTTGGTTCATCAGTTCACGAGGCAAAGAAGCCAATCCAGTGATGAAAAGAACCATGAACGAAAATGGAACATCTTTTGGAATTACGTGCTGGGGTGTGGTACATCTAAGTGCCAATGGACAATAAATAACACTTGAGAACCGGCGACTTGGAACGACAAAAACAGTCGCGCAAGTGCTGGTGCACTTGTCGATAGCAAAGAGTAAAACACTGAGACTAAAGGTCCATTTTATCATCGTCTTCATCGTCCGGTAACCCAGCTTTGGCGATGGCTTCCTTGGACGTATAGTCGACGCGTACGCCTCGTGTGCGACGTGATTTGATGTTTCTGGGATCAATCTTCTCAAACTCTTCCTGTATGCGCGAATTCTGAGTAAACAATGGCACGCGTAGAAAACGCGTCTCCTGACCTCTTSGTCTTCCTCCTCGTCGTCTTCATCTTCCTCGTCGTCTTCCTCCTCTTCCTCTTCTTCCTCCACTTCCCCCTCTTCTCCATCCACGTAGTCTTCTTCATGCGAGTCGTCTACATCACCCTTAGACGGGTTTTGTCCTTCTGTTGCTTTGCCTTTGCCTTTAGCGCGCTCCGTAGCACTACGACGCGCGCATTAGTTTCAACGCAAAACGCTMCGAGAACATAAACGTACCTGGGGCCATTCTTATCTGTTACGTCGGTTGGCATAGTGGCAACGGAAGATAGTGGAGAGCCGCTAAGAGTTGTTTGCGCAGCATTTGCTCTTGTTGATTGCGGCTGGCTTTTCTCACGGACTTGGTGGCATGAGTCCTCAAGATCTCAGGCCCAGGTTCGAGACGTAACGTTAAATTGTCATCCTACTCACTAAGCGGCGCGTTGTACTGCCGGTGCAGGTAATTTGATAATTTGTTTTAGTGCTGGTGCTGAGCGCTCAATAGCGGTCACATCGGAATATTCCGCACGAACCAGTTGCGTGATGCGCCGAGTGAGATCTGGCGAACCATCTTTAGCTCGGATGCTTTGATGAATCAATAAGCGCAACATGAGCTTGTGAGTACCAGTCTGTATCAGTCCATCAGAAATGCCATCACCCAGGTGGGTTATTTGATGTGCTTACCTCAGCGACAACGGCGGTATGAGGTCGGCACTTGGGAAACCTTTAGTTGTTTACAGGTTACCTGCCTGTTTTCCTTCCAAAGCCAAGACCAGCTCCCTCGACACCTCCCCTATGGAMCAGCACCACAGGGGTCCCTCAGATTCCCTCTCCGAGTCCAGCTCAAGCAATTGCCGCCTTTCAATWCTCTCTTCGGTCAAGTTCCCCTCTCTCAGGAAACTCGACACCTCCGACACAGCACATCACGGRAAGTCGCCGGTCCTCATCCTCAAGCTTACATCACCTTCATTTCTCCATGCCGTGGTGGAAGACCAGACAAGACAGAGCTTGTACACGATACGGACTCACGACAACACGACTGCAGTCATGAGATCTGATCCCTGGGAAGGGATGACAAAAACCGCAGACGTACGATGGCCAGAGAATCCCATTGCGCTCAAAGGCAAAGGCAAATCTGATGGCGTACAAGTCCAAATGAGAGGTAATCGATGGGTCGACGGCGAGGCGTTCTTACGAACGGGCTCCTCTTCGAGGTACGAAGTGGTGCAAATTCTGATATGGTGAATTAACCATGACATTCCTTGCAGCTCTCCTCGAAAGTTCACCATACCAAACCACTCGCAAAGCCTAAAGTGGAGGACAGTTGGGTGCTCTTATTGGGTACGTTGTCATTGCAATCGTATATTCACCGGGAGTCTCACCACGTAGCTGCAGTGTACGACACCTTCCGTAAAAGGCCCAGTCGCTATTCTTGATCCCGCGGTTGTCTCCGTCCCTGCCCAACTACAGATCTTCGAAACGCTCCACGATAAATATGACACGCGGCCAATGTTGGATCATCGTGGAGTGTCTACACTCCTCCTGGATTACATTCTCGTCACGTCCATGCTTCTCTTGACAGAACCTCAGGAATGGATGTTTGCAAAGAACCACGAAGAGCTAGATGTACCCTCTTTCTCTGATGGTGCGAACGACACATCGGGGTCTAATTTTCTCAGTGGGATTGCCGTAACATCAACTTCCCAATGGCGGAAGGTCATGTATGGGGAAGCCATGTACCCAAAGCGCCAAGTCCAATCAGCATCAAGCTCTGGTCCTTCTTCCCCGATCTCGGATGCCGTACCGCCAACACCTACATCCCCTGACTCMCTTGCACAAGTGATGCACGGCGCCCCCATATATCCAAAACTTGCATCCATTAATCCCAATCAGGAGGTATTCCCTGAATCAGATCAGATCAGCGAAGGATTGGACTCYACTGCGGAACCAAGTAGATCAACGAGCCCTACCCCAGACTCGGTTTTTTTCACAGCTGCGGGTGCAGAAGCCCCTCCGCACGCATATTTGGACCCTTCGTTCTATCATGAAGATCGTGCGAAACAGCAGCCGTCTTCAACGCTACCGCCTATGCCATTATCAAACCCTGTCCAGTGCTTCACTGCCCCAACATCACCAGCTTTGGAACAGACTTCCAATGCTCGTACGACTCCTTCCCCGGCACGAGCTCTGCGCCCGCGTTCGACGCCACCACAAGCACACGTTCAAGAACCATCAGCACCACCACCTCTTCCGGGGCCGTCAAGCGCACGGGCGGTTAGAAGCCCATCTTTGCCTCCGCCACAGTCGCAAAGAAGACCGTCTACCGCTAGACCTTTGCCTCGTCCACCTGATGCTGGTTTCCGAGCACTTAGGCATACGCAGAGTCAACAAGGTCTGCGCAGTTCCCGCGAAAAACGTAGCTCGTACGGTCAACGTGCTCTTCCATCCCCCCCACCAGTGCCTCCATTAAGCCCTCTTAATGTTCATAGACTAGGGCCCGTCGTAGACGCCGGGCCCGTTACACCCCAGGGACAGACTTTCTTCCACTCGCCTGTTACCTCACCCCAGGGACATGCTTTCTTCCACTCGCCTATTACCTCACCACATCATGACCTACAGTCCCCTACCAACACGTCGTATTCTGACGCTCTTTACCCCCATCGTGGTCATCAGAAAACGCCAGACCAGGACGATGCGGCGCGCTGGATGGCGGTATTAGGTGCTGATCGTCGACTTCCAGACGAYGATATGATATCGACAGCGCCTTACGATGTACCACCGCCCGCATACAGTTCAATCAATTTCAATGAGTGAACTGTATCCGTTAACGAAGAGCCTCTTGTTGCTCAGCGAGCACCATGCGTTCTAAATTACCTCCCCACGTTTAACATATCTACATCTTCATGACTTTTTTCCCTTCTTTTAATCTGCATCACCTTCAATACCGATAACCATCTGCACATCTGATTTTGGTC
The DNA here is from genome assembly GCA_001691785.3 of Amanita brunnescens Koide BX004. Classification (NCBI taxonomy): domain Eukaryota; kingdom Fungi; phylum Basidiomycota; class Agaricomycetes; order Agaricales; family Amanitaceae; genus Amanita; species Amanita brunnescens. The sequence continues at coordinate 10,786 of JNHV02000417.1, forward strand.
CCTTTCTTCGTCTGACCTCCTCTTGTTTTTTTTTGGTCTGTTAAGCGTGCTAATGTATCCTAGATCTCCTCGTTGTTCRTGATACGCATGGACAACGAATTGGTGTAATTATTTTACAACAGCCATCATATCGTAGAAATGCACTCGTGATTATCCGTCCCTGATGCTGTGTGATAACTGACATGATTCCACCAAAGATCCATCCTCGGAATTTGGGCGATTGTACAGCTTTCTCACTATGATTTACGGAATAGTGGATATCATGATGTCCAGTTGCTGTGATATCGACCTCATGACGACGCCGCGTGTACATGTGATCATCGCACCGAGTCACTCTCATTACGCGCTTCTCGGATCATTCAAGGCCAAGCGTACCCGCGTGCCCAGTGATCGATTAGTGGACCCACAGCCTCGGCTATGGCGTTACCTAAAGAAACTTGCGGACAGATGGACATAGCACTGCTCAAGCCCATATATGTACAGACATCGTGGAAGACGGGACTCCAGTAAGCCAAAGTTCATATGCATAATGCGATCAATACGCTCACCGCAATTTTACCAAGTCAAATCTACTAGCTAGACCTTAGATGGTGTTTACACCATGGAACGCTGCGATATCTTCAGGAACGGATATTGGAGCAAATTTTAATCTCTCTATGACAGACGCTAACATAACATTTAGCCGCGCAAATGATCGACTCCCACCGATGATGCGATGGCACCAGCTGGTTCAATTGGAAATTATGAATTATGGAATGACGACCTCGCTGCTCGTGGTACCGGTAAGCCATGCGGATCCTGCGTCCTGAGGATATATGGAGCAGCGTGAAATTAAATCCGCCTATGCAATCTGCTATCGGCGTCCACTAAGTTGACCGTGAAAGAATCCGAGAAGCAACCTTCGCATCCAGATGGCATTATCGCAAACTGTTCATCATCTTCATTCATGATCATTCGGACGATGGCGAGTATGGATTTCGGTGACGCGTTGGTGTTTTGATGAGACGAGCGAAAGTCACATGAACGAGCATCGAGCAGTTATCTTCAAACGACATATATTTAAGAATAAGTAACAATGACAGGCGATGTAATAAACTACAACATTTTTTATTTTTCTCTATAACTTTAAGTAACCGCATACAGGTAGTAGTCAGTTCTACGGTCAATACATACAGCATAATTAACGGTTTGAGGCATGGGAGTCATTAGATCCACGACCGGCCATCTAAAGGAGGCGTTACGATCCGCGATGGTAAAAGGTCGGGAGACTCTGCTGATTGGACCCCAGTTGGGCTGCGCACCCTTGTAGACGATGATGTCGAGGGTGAAGAAAGGAAACTCGGCGACACGGGAGAGGAGGGGGTCAACGGCGGTGTGGGCAGGGAAGAATTAACCATGGCCCCGGTGGGTAATGTCAAACCATATGGTGCGAATGGCTTTGAACTACCGGTGCGCTTCGGAGGCGTTAAGGGTCTTGAGGAAGGTGATGAGGACGGCGAAGGGGACTTGACAATAACAGCACGACTGAGGCGCTTTTGGAATGCTACGGGTATCTGGGAAATAAATGATGCAGTGGAAGCGTCAGACGAGAATGTTTCGTTGGTTTTCTGCGGGTTTGAAGGACTTCTAACCAGTGGGGAAGGGGTGGGAGTGGAAGGCCGCGTTGGCATAGAACGCTTATGGACTCTCAAGGGTTCCACTTGAACCAGTGAGTACGTGAAAGGAGGAGCAAAGTCCGAAAGGGGAGGATCCTTCGGAGGAACAATAGGTGCCAGGGTCGGGAATGGCTTCTCATCGACGGGACGCTTTGACGTCGTAGCGCGCAGGCGACGGGTAGTTGCATTGCACAGAGAAGATCCAATGCGTCTCTCGAACTTGGACCTGGGCCTACTGTTGGAAGAGCTTCCACTTCCTGGTCTCCCAGAACTACCTGGTCTCCCCGAACTAACTGGCCTGCCTGCACCCGATTTGCTCGTGCTTCCCGACCTATCTAAACCGGCTGCCCGCCTCATCCGCCTTCTTGCCTCGATTATCTTGGCTGTATATCTGAAAGACGAAGGAGGTGGCAGCGCAGAAGCTGTGTTCTTGACAACTTGCGGGGACCCCGATGCGTGACATGCGAATGGGTCCCTGAGATCCACAAAGTCCGCTACCTCGGGTACAGGCGGTAGGGTCTTTTCAGTAGGGTTGTCACTCGATGGTGAGGGCCCAGAATCCGCAGGTACATCTGTTGTTTTCGTTCCGACAGAGTCCTTGCGCTGGCGATAAGCCTTATCGAGATTGCGTATGCTGTCGGCGGACTTCCGTTTCCAGCGTTTAGCCATGCTCTCCGCCCCGCCGTCCTTCACCTGAGTTTCAACTGCTGCTAAATCTCCAGAGGGCTCTGGGGTGGGTCCTACCGCTGGCTCCGCTGGCCCCGCTTCCGCCGTCTCCTCACTCTTGACGAGCTCGACTTCACACCTGTTCCCCTGCTTCCACATCACTCGTAGAGACCTTTTCAGTTTATCGCATATTCTCTCGCAGGTCTCGGAAATAGATTCGGAGAAGCTTTTGTACTGATTGAGGGAAAGAGGACTAGAAGATGCACTAAAATGCCTTTGATGACCATGAGAGGTAACGCAGATTTCAGTAGGGGTAGATGTTCCAGGGTCTAACATAACCTGACTGTTCGCGAGGCTTGTCTGAGCAGTAGAAAAGGAGGCGTTTGATGCGTAAGAAAAGCCCGATGCCCGCGACAGACTAGACGCGGCTGAACTGGACGAATCCATCGTCGCCAGCATTGGCGGCGCACGCAGAGGGGAAGAAGGAACAAGCGGTTCCGAGCAATGCTTTCTAGCTTTCTGGGAAATCCAGCGACCTGAGTGGAGCTCGCTAGACCTCACAGGGCTGCTCTCCTTCGAACGAGCTGTAGGAGAGGCTGGAGGCGAGTCTGAGAAGCGCGGTGAGGCGTCACCACGGCTACGGGGACTTGAATGACTCACAATAAGTAGTTGAAGGAGCGAGCGAATACGGCGAGCAGGCTCTGGAGTCGGGTGACGATATGGAAACCGGTGTTGACACGAGTGGAGTAGACCGGTGGCTATCGTTAAGGGCTGGGGACGACGACCTTGATAAGGAGCTAGGGGTCGGTGGATATGACACAGTAGGAGAGGGAGTCGGAGGTAAGGACCAAGATGACGATACTGAGTTTGGAATATGTGACATATCTTCCTTGTATGGGGCACCTTTCGGCAAAGAACTTTCGCCAAGAGGGAAAGGACTGCTACTTCGGAATCCCCGTAGCTTCTTACCGGGTTTCAATGTTACTTCGTCGAACATTGATAAATGCTTGATTTGTCCTTGGCAATTACCAACGAATGTAACGATCAATTACGGCAGTCTGAGTAGGGATTGGCAGCTGATGGCAAGGGCTAGAGTGTATATGTCGTAACGCTCAGCAGGATGCGACGCAGGCGGAGTATTTTGAGATGGGACAGGGTAGCTCTTCACTTTGGGGGCGTCGGTCAGCTCTGGCGCCTAGTGACATGGTGGTCTATTATACCCACCAACATATTGTACGATGTGAGATTCTACGTTCCGATGGCGATAACGCGGGTGGGAAGTATGTAATAGTGTGTCCCAGAGGGGAAGACATCTCGAAAAAAGGGCTGAGATCCGAGGACGTCCTTTGCGAGGGGAGAAAGAAAAAGACGTTCAGGATCGAAGTAGGATCTGGAATGATTAGTGGAAATTGTGCAGGGCTGAACCTGAGAGTGCATGGAACCAGTGAGACTCGTTCCGAGGATGGCCGAGAATGTGATGACTTACGCGATGAGCCAAATTGATTAAAATAGAATTAATGAACATGTAATGGGAACTTGAAATTGCGGAGATACGCTTAGACTGTGACATACAGACGAAGCTGCATGTACGCGCCTGTCTTCCATAATCATGTCTAAAAAATAAGGCTTCATGACGAGACATCATCGTGGGCCAGAAGGTTTGTCCATGATAGGAGGACTCATCAATTATCGCTAGGTACGGGTACCCAAAAAGTGGGCATTGAGGAGACGATACCCCACTTTGTACCAAAATGAATGATCAATTATTATCGACTTGTCCATCCCTGCAGAACTCTGCAAGCTGTGCCGCGTTTGCATTCGAGCGCCAGATTAAGAGCCTGTTCACCAGTAGGCTGAAACATTAATAACCAGAGTGTCATTTGGGACCGGCCATGGGGCCATCGATGGATTTCGTCATGATACAACAGTTGAAAGTACCTAGCGTTGCATAATTCCCAAAGAGACAGGATAGCACACGGATACGATATTCATGAAATTTGGAAGCGAAATTTACTCCCATCAACAAGCTGTACGGTTCTAGGACGCCATAAGGTTTCGAGTTGCTCCAAGTTGAAGACGTGGTAAGTCTTACTCTGGGTAGTGGCATTACACATGGCGGTCGCTGACAGAGTCGGGATATATAACACGCGGATCATCCAACACCGCCATTTCCTATCCCGTCAGACGATGGGCTATAAGAGGATATCAGAGAAAAGGCTCGGTCTTCCCAAGCTAGGGAAGGTCGGCAGTTATGAATGCGCTGGGAAACGGAGTGAATAGAAAGATGATGCCGCACATGCTAGAGTCGGACCGACTCTAACTAACTCCGCCTGGGAATCTTCGCGACACTCCGTTACGTTCAACGTTTAGCTAGGTCTGCACTCGTCAAATGGCCGTGATAACATCCAAGGAAAAGAGAAAAAATAATCCTCAAGCGCTGTTCACGGGCAAGAGATTTGGAGCGCCTTGGCTGATGTAAATCCTTACGTATTGCACTCTTGAATGAGGGTGCTTTATTGATCAGTGCCTTGGAACAGTGATAGAGGTTTTATTCCGTATTTTTCCCACAAACTCTTGAACTGACCACTGAAGTTTATCTCTGCTGTCAGCCTTACTCCTTCTGTAACAACTGAGGTGTGAATTTCAGGTAACCTCTGGAACGATTGGAAACGCGATCCTAGCATGAGCGGGGGGTATTAACTATTGATAATGCCGTTACCGGCTGTATTGCTGGCATCCATATCAGTATGTCTGGCGCTATCAAATAAATTAGGCAGGAGTGGGCCGACGACGTCCCTTGTTGTCCGAGCCTCCCTCCTCGTCATAGTTCCGGTAGGTACCTACTTATGCGGCCGTGTGTGCTACCACGACACTAATGATCATTATCATTTTTTGCGGCCAGCGCACAATATCTGTTCTCTGTGCCAGTCGACCGCCGTACCGCCTCCCTAAAAAGGCGATGAGCTAGTCATACTCACCGCCATTCGTGTCCATCTCTTCTGGTCTTCCCATCAGACCCGCTGTCACGCTGACATTCCCTTCTATTTCTTAACCCTAGATTTGAAGCGCCTCCTACTATCTCACGCATCCGAATGGAATGACGGGTAACTTTATTCTTCGGATTGCGCTGCCGCAAATCCACGTTTGCGCGATCAATTGTTCTTCGTATCTGACGTGAACGAATCCAGAAAACTCAGCGCTCCTCGAAAATCAGACAAAAGACAACTGTGAATAGGAATTGTTCCGTCGGAGACTTCAAAAGATTTTATAAGTGCATTCCCGAGCATGACCGCTGACGGCGAAGTGAATCTTGAGGCACGGAAAATTTGAAGTATTGGGCGATGATCAGCTTCATTAATTGCAAAGTATTTCCTTTTCTAAGTCATACGCCATTTCCAATATCTGCGATGTTGGAATACGACCTTCAGATCTCACTAAATTTGCGCTTTTAATGGTTTGTCTTACTGCCTTCCATTCCGTTAAACATCTCAATCCCCCACAGCGTAGTTTCATCTTAAATGCAGAGCAAAAGACGACAAAACGTTAACCGGAACTTAACACTTGTAGTCAACGGTGGTAATAAGATCAGATACTTAACAGATTTTTCCTGTCAGAAGTTGTGGCGCTGTAACTGAAGGACGACTCCTTGTTATTCAAGGACGCCCTCACTGTAACATGAGGCTTTTGTGTCTTATTTTCAGGCAAATTTACGCGAAATGGGGGATGTTTTTGTTTCATCAATAACTCACATCTGTTTATTGAGCTTTCTGGCCCGAAGCTGATACGAACTCAAAAAAAACTTGCAGGTGGGAATAACTCGGGCAACATCCTTTCTTGGCTAGCAGTATCTCGCAGAGAATATTGATGAATATGTTGTCTAGACAAAGGTAGAGAGGTCCGCCCGGAACACAGAAGTCTGTTTAGAAAAGTCACTTGTGGGACGTGGGATTCGTAAGCATTTCTCCTTTTGCAAGCAAAACTTTTTCAGGGACCATCTTGTTCTTACTTGCAAATTTTGAATGAAGATCTGTTACGTGAACTGGAGTGCCGTAACCGAGCTGAAGGACGCGTGTGTGACCGCTGCGGCTGCTCCATTTAAGCTAAGTTTACTTCGGTGCTGATACATTTGTGACCGAATCTAGGTAAAGGCGGGTCTTTCGACCCTGGATTGCTACACATCTGGGCGGCCACTGTCAGGACCCGGGATAATGGGAGAAGAAGCTAGATTTTTTGGGGCGGAGATCAGGCCATTTTTGTCCGGACATTTT
>JNHV02000418.1:0-17280 GCA_001691785.3 Amanita brunnescens Koide BX004
TATGGATATATTTTGGCGACGGCTGGGTTGACGGCAGATGGCCGCTGCCGCGCGCGGATGCGGACGACTTTGATAGTGTCAGCCCACCCGATGAGGAGAGTCGAGTCGTCCTGCCAGAATAGAGAGCATTTGAACAGGTCTACGCGGGGGCTATCCGATGTCCTGTCGATAGTGGCAAATCGGGCTTGGAGCTGAGTATCGTAAATCTTGACCCCCTGTACGAAGCAAACTCAAAGTCAAGGGAGAGAGAAATGCTAGAAAGGGGATGTTGCGCACGTAGTCGTCCGCCCAGGCGATAAACCTGCCTCTCCATCTGACCTGCCATATTGACCCGTCTCCCGAGTGCAACACCGTCTCTTTATGCCCGATCCACCCTCGCTCTCTCATCACCAAATTTCCACTCAAGCCACCGCACACAAACGCTCGCGTGCCCCGCTTCCCGAAATTGGGTTCCATAGCGACGGTCCGCATGGGCCGCTTCATATCAAACGCGTACGACTCTGGAGTGGACAGAGAGTGGATCACGACTTGCCCTGCGATGAAAAGGGTGAAGATTTGAATCCATGGCGGAGCAGAGCGGCGAACTTACCGTCAATCGATGCCGTGGCGGCAAAGTCAGTCGTGGCGTCCATAGATATATCGACTATGGACGCCATGTGGGGCTTGTATGATTTGAGCCGCTTGCCGGTGAGGTCGAGGATGTGCACGATGCCGCCATGTGTTCCCAAAGCCTAAGCGGAAAGCATAAGGTGGCGCTTGGAGCGGCAGGTAGGTTCAGTACCATTTTCTTGTTCATGATAGCCAGCGCAGACGCCGCATCCTTCTTCAACAAGTCCGGAAGTGCGCCAGCGATGCGCTCGTACTTGAGTGACGGCTCTTCCTCCTCGTCTTCCTCGTCTTCCTCACAAAAATCATCCTCGCGGAGCTCCGGTTCGCTGGCAACATGCCCATTTCCCGGTTTCTCGAGGCTCTCACCATCTCCAACCACACGCGCATCCACACTTTGCATTTTCAGAGCTCCGGAGTCGTCGTGGTTCGTGGCAGGCGGCTCGGGGAGAGACATGTGGACATTGAGGCTAACAGCCACTCGTGTGAACAAACTGCTAAGTATATCTAAAGTGGAATATCAACCGTATCCCCGACATCATCTTCCCCGTCCTCAACATTCGACTGTAAGCGCTCTTTCTCAACAGGAGGCGGCGGAGGCACCTCAATACTTGATGGAGTGACGACTGGTTTGGCCGATGCGGGCTGAGCCAGTTTGGTCGAATCCAGCTCGCGAGGCGCGGGTTTTTTGCTCTGTGCAGGCTCTGGAGGAGATGAGGGGGCCGTTCGTGGGAACCTGAAATCCCTGTTCATCTCACCGCCTTTGCTAAGTCTTTTGAGATCGGGATCATGCTCCGACAGTACACCTTCTGCTTCCGCATCTTCTTCCATTGTGGCTTCGAACCGAGACGATCGTGCTCTTGACTCTGGGCTGGACGGAGATTGGCCAGGAAGAGAAGACTGGGAAGTATTTGACCTGGATGGAGCAGGCATAGAAGCTCTGTTACCGGTTCCTTTTCTTGAAGGTGAGGTTGCGCTATTCGGGGTTCGTGGTAATGAAGCTTGAGACATGGACTGTGGTCGAGCAAACGCCGTAGCGCTCATTGGCGTTGATGGGCTTGCACCGAGGTAGTACGAAGCTATMGGAACCATCCTTGATACAATGTTAATTGTACCTTATTCCGAGGAAATCATGCTACAACTTACTTCTTTTCGCTGTGACACGCTAAAATCCAATGTGGCTGGACAACCGGGATGCTAAGTTGCAGCGCTCGCTGGTATTCAACACCCGGCGTGGTGGGCACATTCCCCGCTGCTTGCGCAGCCGATGGAACCGCCGCAGGAGTTGTGCAAACAAAGTGCGTCGTGTCAATCTGTATCTTATCGCTCCATTTCCCCTTCATCTCCTGCAAAGCCATCTTGGCGTTTTCAAAGAGTACGGGATCCTGAACGTTTCCAAAGCATACGGATATGCCGGACGTATCCGTCATTGTATGCGTCTTGACACGAATTACGTTAGAAGGGTATGTGCCTGCTGTCGTCCGCAGGATTAGTTGGAATGTATATTCTGTATAAAGGTCCAATCCGGAAAGTTTCGTAGAGGTGTTCGTCAAAGCAGAGGGTATAGAGGCCAGCCGTTGTCCATTCCTGTAAATGTCCAAAGACCGCAGCTTAGCGGTCGCGAGCTTCAGCTGGGGCCACTCGAGGGTGACGGACGTCTGAGTGATATGCCGCAGCTAGCACCCAAGCCTAAGTCCAGGATAGCAAAAGTATCAACGCGTGGCACATACATGCAGCTTGGGGGCAACGGGCATTTCCTGTCCAAACTCCTTCAGAATATCATCCTGCAGCGTCCAGAATTCCGCGTCCCGCTTCTTTTCTTCCGCGTGGTTTTGGTGCACGGCGATGTTCACAATAGACCCTGTCGTCGCACCAGGCGGCAGCAGTATTGATGGGAACTCAATCAAATGGGCCCGCTCCCCGAGCAAGATCTAATTCTCGTAAGTCGCCAATAGCTGTCGTCCAAACTTCTCACCAACTTACAGCCATCCCGGCATCTGTCCAGAAGACACTCATCAGCCACCTTAGCCACGCCCCTGGCACAGCATTACTCACCGAGTTTGCCCACCGTAAATGTAAAGCTTTCAGGACTTGGATTTTTGTGCACTGGCATCGTTCAGAACGGCGAGCGTGAAACTAGCCTAATCCGGTAACGTCACATCGCGTCACGAACACGTCACAACCGTGACAATGGACGATATCATGGCCGTGTATCGCGCCAAGCGCGAGGCGTCTAAGCGCACGGTCAAATCTAAATACTTTATCCAGGGATTTATCTCTTCAGGAACGTATGGACGCGTATACAAGGCCCAGAGCTTGGACGACCACGCAAGGTTGTACGCAATCAAGAAATTCAARCCCGACAAGGAGGGTGACGTACCGACATATACCGGGATCAGCCAGAGCGCAATCAGAGAAATGGCCGTATGTTCTAAAAATTCACATTCGTCGCTTGGAGAACCTCACGAGCCGCCAGTTGAACCGCGAAATTAACCATGAGAATGTCGTCGCGCTCAAAGAAGTCATTTTGGAGGACAAGTCAATACACATGGTATTTGACTACGCCGAACATGATTTTCTGGTATTGGGCATGTCGGGGTGACACARTCTCTTTTGCTAACATGGACTGTAGCAACTCATCCACCACCATTCACAAACGCTCCGCTCATCAATACCCATGCCAACACTCAAATCATTGACATTTCAGCTACTCAACGGACTATTATACCTCCATTCATGCCACATCCTCCATCGAGATCTCAAGCCTGCCAACATTCTCATCACTTCAAACGGGGTCGTCAAGATCGGCGATCTCGGACTTGCCCGCCTGGTTTACGAGCCCCTACAGTCCCTCCATACCGGCGACAAAGTCGTCGTCACCATCTGGTATCGTGCCCCCGAGCTTCTCATGGGCTCAAAACATTACAACAAAGCAATTGACTGCTGGGCCATCGGATGCGTCCTTGCCGAACTGGCCAGTCTAAGACCCATCTTCAAAGGAGAGGAAGCCAAAATCGAAGGAAAGAAGACCACAGGCAGTTTGCCGTTCCAACGTGACCAAGTTCTTAAGATACTGGAAGTACTCGGTACTCCAGACGGCGAGTTGCCCAATCCATTTTTGGTAGCATGAGCCCTCATCCTCACCTCTTCTCAGAAAACGATTGGCCAAACCTCATATACATGTCCGAATTCCARAATATGAAACGCCTAGACCCGTACGTGGCCTATTCCTATTCCCCGATCGCCTCAATGCGTTCACCACAGCTACCCGAACCGTCTCCACGAATGGTGTCAATCCCGACTGCGCAACCCGCTCGCATACGACCTCTTACGCCTCCTCTTCGCCTACAACCCCGACAACCGCCTCACCGCAAAAGAAGCCCTCCGGCACAGATGGTTCTCAGAAGACCCAAAGCCCACGCGAAAGTACGTCCGCCCCCCTCTCGCTCGCCTCCCTAACCTAACCCTCCCCAGCGCCTTCTTTGGACTGCCCCATTCCCAGCTGCCGCCGCAGAGACGAATCACGCAGGACGACGCGCCTTCGATGATGCCCCATCCTACGCAGAACACCTCTCACCAGGGCGGGGGGCAGCACAACGCCATGGCGGGGGCGCAGCCCCCGTTTGGGCCTAGTCAGTCCCACTCGAAGCCGAGCTCGGCCGCTAGCTTTGCTAGTTTGAGCGGAAGCGGTCCGTACGGCGCTGGGCAGGGAACAAGCGGGCACGCGCATGGTCCTGTGAGGAAGAAAGCGAGGATGGGATGAGGATGGGGATGAGGGTGGGGATGTATGGGGATAGGAATGGCCGAACAGAGTAGAGAGGTACAAGAGCGCAGCGGATTGTCGCGGTTGTGAAGAACTGCGTTCTGGCGGGGCTTCGGTGGCGAAAGCGCTCTCTGGGCCACAACTGGCTCGCCGCTGTTCGCCTGCTGCTCGGCCTCTTCAAGGTCATTCTGTACTGAATTTTTCGAGGGGAATTGAAAGTAGTCACTTGCGGTACGCCGACATGTTCTATGCTTCCATGCGAATAGCGCACTTGTCTTACGTCGAAGACCTCCTGTTTCAAATTGCTTATTGAGCCATACGGTCAAAGTATCTTCCACCAAACGTACATTTGCGATACTTGGACTAGTAGATGTGCAATCATATGTGAGAAAGCTACTAACCGAGAACAAGTTCTCCAATCTCCGCTTTTCATCATGTGTGGCTAGCCCTATATCGTAAGTGAATGGACAGATGTATCTCACGAACCAGCGAAGCCGATTAGAAGCGGAGAACTACTCAAATCGCCCGGCCAATGGCAATGATGCAAGACTGTTTTTGTTTTACTTTGGGCACACGTTCGACCAATTTACAAACTAGGAATCAGGGAGATAGGACCAAGGTCTCCAAGTCGCAAGCGTCGCGCAGATTTTGACGGATCCGAATGATGTCGCAATATAACATCATGCGTCATTGATACCTTTGTACGTTACGTAGAGCTCACATTTAGGGCATGGTCACTAGATACACGAGCCTCTGGGCTGCGGATTCTAAACGATCAGAGAACAATGCAATGACCAAAAAATGGCATGTACACGAAATCGGGTCCGGGCACGTCGCTGATCAATTTCAAAACGAATGTATCGAAATAGTGTTTACGTTTCAACATCGTGTTCTCAGTCAACTTTCGTGAGCATCCGTTATTCCATCAGAAGGTTTGGTATATTTCAGATTGATAGAACATAAGGTGGCAAACAGATGCAGAGATTGACCACATGTGGCGATTGAGGTGGAGCTGGAAAGGTATAAATATGGATGGATTGACCGTCGTGTTCCCCATCTTCAGACCTTACATCCAACTTTGTAAGACATCTCCCTCACTCTGCAATGTGCATGCTGATTAGGAGCCACAGGTTCATCATGCCCACTGGTGTAGGCTCATTCACCTGTTTCGACAACAAATTTAATTGCCACTTCAATGTTGATGGATTCCAAGTWACTTGCAGTGGCAAATTCAGCAATTACGTTCCACCTTTCTTCGTTCCCGTTGCCACCATTACCTACGATAACCTACGGGACTTCAATGGTCCATTCGCCATTCTCCCGCCGCCGCCGCCGCCGCTTTCGTTCGTTGGCCCAGACACGGTTGACATCACGTTCACAAACCCCAAAACTAAGGCAAAATTACATTTGACGGGTAATCTGGTACCACCCTTTGACATAAGATATATCGTTGTCGGGGAGGGGTTATGGGTCATCCGGGACTAAATGCCCAAGCTATGAATTACTTGGTTTGTCCACTTTCACGGGGTCATGGAATAAATCTAATGATTTAATCTAGCTCCAATAGCTGTTTGAAATATGAATCGTTTGGGAAATAACACTTGTTGATTGTTGATTGTTAATTTCGAGATGGCTAGTGCGATCAGGTTGCACCTACTATGCGATGTTTTTGTACTAAGCGTTGAGCGCTTGAGTAGTGAAACAGAGAGTCTGCCGCACACGCCTGTTATCGTGGGATGATTAACATGGGAAGGAAAGATAGATTCTGTCACGGCTTAGTACAGACGACACTGTGACGTGCACCACCAACTCACCTGGTTCTTACTCCCATCCACCATGTCTGCTAACAACGATTCAGGAAAACTCTATCACACACGATGTACCGGTGATGCACTCGTCACAGCGGAGGCCCATACTGCGGACGCTCCTTTTACAATCTTTGGAAGTTGCTTTTGCCCGTTTGTGCAGAGGGCCTGGGTGACGCTCGAATATCTCGGGTTTTCCTACAAGGTAAGACGATATGTACATGATCCCACTCAGCATTGATTCACCTCACCAGTATTGTGGGTTTTGGGTCAAGTTATCGGTTTTGATCAAGATCTGATTCGTGCGCCAGATGAAATCAACCCCTACCAGTCGCCCAAGCCTCAAGAACTCCTTGAGATCTCACCCAAGGGCCTCGTACCGGCTCTCAAGTTGAACGAATATAGCCCACCCCGATCTCTCAACGAGAGCACTGTCATCGTCGACTTTCTCGAAGAGTAGGTTCCGCGCTCTTCAGCAAACATGTTAGTGACATATCAATGATCTTCGTTGTTGCACAGGGCGGCGAGACAAAACGGTAAAGAACACAGTTTGCTCCCTCCTGCTAGTGAACCATGTACGTATCCCAACCCCCGCCATTTGCAATCAGCTCAACCTTTGAAACAGTTGCCCGTGCTCTCATTCGCCTACAAGCCCATCACATAGATCGTACACTTGTTCCCTCATTCTACCGCTACCTCCAAGCGCAAGACCCGGACAAAAGGACTGCGGGCGGTCGTGAATTCCATCAAGCCATTGAGACACTCGTCGGATTGTTCGAACGAGCGGAGAATCAGCTCGGGAGCGATCAGAAATATTTGGGCTTGTGGTCTGGAGGCGATTTGGGTTTGGCGGATGTCTTAGTGGCACCTTGTGCGTGTTTTTTCCATCTCGCCGTCTAACGAACGAATTTTTCGTTGCACGTATCTAGGGATATTCAGAGCGACGAACGTACTCAAGCATTACTGCGGGTTTGAACTCCCCCAAGACGATAAGTTTGCCACGTGGGTGCGACGGCTGCTTGCCCACCCTGCCTTCAAGGCGACATGTAGCACCGAACAGTTGTATTTTGATAGTTACGAGAGGTATGCGCTTTCATCTTGTAGTTGGTAATACGTAAGCTGATTTTTCATCCATAGGTATGCATACAATAGGCCGAATACAAGCCAAGTTGCAGACGCTATCAACTCTGGAAGGTCGCTTCCTTGATGTGATGTAATGAGCTCTGGAATCGAATGTAGGATATTCGGGCTGTCAATGTGTTTTTTTAGTGCAATTGTCACTAGTAGCACTCAGGAAACGTGATTCCGGAATTTAGATTCACGGTATTGCCAGTCGCATTTCGGTTCGAAGCTTGAAAAAACTTTATGATTCGTCCAAGGGGATTTCCAGTTCAAATTGAATCGTCCGAGTTATCGATGGCTAACTGCCTGCACTCTGGTTCACTTTACCCATACTTTCCCTATGTGCGGTGGAGAAACCACTGAAAATTGGCTAAGAGGCGATAGATAGGAGGCGAAAGGAACGAACGAAACGAGAACTTTACGCAACAAAACTCATACTCATCATGCATTGATGCAATACCCAACGAATCCAACAGCTAGAGAATCGTACACAATAACAATTTTGCAACAGACGCCTCGGAACATTCGCCTCCTCAGTTCCAGCTTCCATTGCCCATGACCTGGTGGTCCGCGTCGAGGTTTGGCGTAAGGTTTGCAAAGATGAACATCTCTGTGCCGGCGCCGTTTTTCAGTCTGAGATCGATTTTGTCACGGCGCACGATGGAACCTGCTTGAATGGCATATGTCCCAGTAAGGTCCTGCTTGTCCCCATAGATGAGCATCACATTAGAAGTGTTGAACGGAGGAGGCGGAATGTTGAACTTTCCCATAAAAATGCTGGGAAATGAATTTTCTGGAATTGCGAACGTGCCGTTRAAGCCGTCTTCGTTGGAGAAAAAGACACCAGACGCAGTATTGGACCTATGTTCGTAGTTAGCTTATATATCTCAAGGCGAATGCAGATGTCGCACCCCATGACCTCTGCGAAGTATTCGTACGAATCCGCGTTCTGCACAGTTAGATGCCTTGCCGCTATGGCGAGCGCCTTGCAGTTTACGACACCGTACGCCCAGTCCCACGTGTTACCGTAATCTTTGAAGTGCGTTAGTTCATGGACAATAGTGCCCGCCTAGAAATAATGAGGCTTGAAGAATACAGAGACGGTAGAAGGTACCTGAGAATTTATGCCGACTAATGGCGCTTTCCAAAACATAGGACACAAGTAAATCGTTCTAGTAGGGCTGTTTTGGATAATTAAAATCAACTTGTGATCACATGCAGAAACAGGGCTTACTCGTCAGAGACAACATACGCGTAGCTACTTTCATCGGTGCATGTGGTGAGATCGTAACGAGCCCTCATGGGACCGCCCTCGATGTTTGAATAGACCGACGTCACTGTCATCTTAAGACTCTCAACGTATGCTCCAAACCACGTCTCATAGTGCAGTGTGGCAGTGGACATGGCCTCGAGATAACTCAATACAATAATGAACATCAGTCGGCATGGCGCTAGACGTAGATTCACCTATTGCAATTGTCGATATACTGTTCTGCATGCTGGACGACATCCGCAATCCGAACATGTTGTTCGGGAGTACCACCTACGAATTCGATATCTTGGAACTTGGTTACGGGTTCTTGCGCCTGAGCCGGTTCCCCGGCGTCTACGATTACGAGCTTTCCGGAGATCCTGACAGAGACGGCCGGCACTGATGCCGCCCTAACAAGTCTGACTTCTCTCGAGACCGGATCAACGATATAGAAGAAGTTCTTGGGGGTGAAAGTGTACGTCCCTGCCCCGGGAGCGGTGAAATCGTACGTCCTGGATACTATTATTATCATCAATACATGATGCATGACGGGTCGTTTTTTAGATGTTTGCTCACAATCCTGATCGATGATATTGTGAGTGGTTTTGCCGGGTCCAATGACGATGGTATCGCCAAGTTCAGCCGCTCTTTCGGGTGACCATTTAACTTTGATACCCTTGAAGAGAGGCGGGGCTTTTCTGCCATCGGGAGTGCCGATGACGAATTTCTCGGTCCGATAACGGGAGGAGAGGATTCCAGACGGGTCCCGGACGAGAGTTATCGTTTCCCCACTATCATTGGCGACCTTCAACTGGAACTTGAGGTCTTCCAAGGTGCCAATCGTTTGTGGGCCTGTCAACACATTTTCTGGTCATGTCCAACGCGGATTCGTTAAAAGGACGGACTCTGAACAATTTGTATGGTCAATGGGATCACGGGTAGCTCGTTGGAGATAGGTAGTGCCATGGCTGAGGTTGAGATAGCGGAGATCGCGTAGTGCAGTTAAACATGGGTTTCTGCAGCCGCTATAACTCCTGGCAGCCACTGTCCACGCACAGACCAGTYAACCAATCTTGTCTGTTTCCTGTTTCATGGTGTGCCACGAGCGCGCACTGCGTAAAAGAGATGTCGTAATGCAAAAACAGAAGATCGAGTGGTCCAGATTTGGTGTTTTGATCGCGTTGTTTGGGGTGACAGGGATGTTAAAAATAGAATTTGACATGAAGAATTGAGGGATACCATATGCAGCCTGTTCCCGTGTATTTGGATTCTGGCCATGCTCGGCGTGACAAGTAATCCGAGTTGTGACCGGTCTTCGTAGATGTCAAGATACTGCCACACCTAGTCAAGTCTCTCATTTGGCACGCCACCGCRAGCAGACAACGGCGAAAATCTTACAGTCAACTAAGGATTCATGGTCAAAATTCTTTGCATATCTTCACTGGCCTTTGCACCTTACTCTGCGTAGCCGACGGATCTGGATTCACCATCATTTCGAAGCGTCTGAGCGACATTCGCCATTCATCGCATCCATGCTCTTCTGTCTTCTTATTTTTGACGGTTCTCTCGCAAGCAAGTCTATTCCCATCGAGGCTTGACAGAAGGTGGGTACGACAGATAAAATGTTACGACGTTGTGACCTATGCGCACGTCCGGCAAGCAAGTCTATTCCCATTGAGGCTTGACAGAAGGAGGGTACGACAGACAAAACGTCACGACGTTGTGACCAGATATGCGCACGTTGGCTGAATCCAAGCTTCCCTCTGACTATATCGCCGTGTCGTATTCAATTCGAGGCTGCTCAGAAATCCGGCTGACATAATACACAGTGGTTCGAATGCGTACACTCACCCTAGAAACTAGCCAAGCACGGGCAAGATGGGTGTGTGAGTCGAATATGCCGGCCGATTGGCATTGCGGCAAGGCGAGCACGAGATTGAAGTGTTCACTATCTGTTTCTGGAATTTCAAATTCGCCGGGTTGGAGCAGTAGCTCCTGCCAGTAGATCGGCCCTAGACTGCTCAGACTGAGGCTCACCGGTATAAATACTTGCCTAGTTCGACACTTTCTTCGTATCTTCACCTCTCGAGTCTGAGCCTCTCTTGCAACACTAACAATGAGCTGGCACCAAGTAAACGGCGCTGTAAGCGGCCATTTCTAGTTCTCATTTCAAGTGACTCATGCTAATGTTTACCACAGCTTCATCAAATCACCTGCAAAGGCGCCAACGTATGTTCTTTCCTTCGTATCATGATAACATAGTACTCATGTCTTGTTAGGTTGTTGGTACTAATAGCGGTGCGATATTTCAAGACTTAACTTATGGTGCCATTTATCGATTCTTAACCTAGGCCAGTCTATCTTCAAAAGGAACAACAACACCTGGACGAAACTCCCTGGTGCCGCCGTCTGGGCTGCTGCCGGCCTTGAGGATTCCATCTGGTGCTGCAACGCCAGCCAGGAGATTTTCAGATGGAATACTGCCATCAACTCATGGGACAAGATTCCCGGTGCCTGCGTTCAAGTATGCGATTTTTTCTTCTTGTCAGTACGCTCACCGACGATTGCATTCCTCTTTCTAGGTTGACGCCTGGTCTCATGAACATGCCGTGTGCGTTAACGCGGCGCAACAATTGTTCGAGTACAAGAATGGTAGCTGGCACAAGCTTCCCGGTGCTGGTACCCATATTACCATTGGCGTCGACGGCGAGAAGTGGGTTGTCAACTCTGATGACAATATCTATCGCATGTTACCTGGCGACACTGCATGGAAACAAATTCCCGGAAAATTGACGTCCATCCACTGCACCGACGAAAACACCGTTGCCGGGGTCAATGCCGAAGGTTACTTGTTCCACTGGGCAGGCTCGGGCTGGACGAAACTCCCTGGTAGTGGCACACACATTGGCAGTACCTGGGGCGCCATGTGGGTTGTCAACAAGGATGACTCCATCTATAAAAGACTCACCTAGCTACATCGAATCAATGTTAGTCAGTGTACAGAATAACGAACTGGGTACCATAGAAAGCACTGTTGAATGCGAATTGTACCAAATACCGAATATCCTGTACGAAATGATATGTTTCTCGTTCTCAAATTAGTTCCAGCGAAAGATCACGGGTCCGCTGCTTCGGTCTCCTGTACCAAAAGTGCTAACGAAAAAACTCACCTTAGCTGTTAGGAACAACCTGAGGTGGGTCYTGCGCTTCGCAAGCCTCAGAAATGTCCAACTGTTTGAAATCTAACTGCCAAAACGGGAATTTCGGTAAAGGCCGAGTATCAGGTGTGTTTGTCCGAGAATATCAACACCTCTCTCTCACGATTACTCCTGAATTTATTGTTACTGCAGATACCCAGTACGCTCGCAATCACGCACACCAGCAAGATGACGGTAATCAACACCCACCTCCGTCACCGAGTAGCAGACATGACTCATATCCAACAAATTTTAGTTTGCCTTCATCCAATGCATGCCCCTCCGTTCAGATCAATGTTTCATGGCCCAGGCTTTGACTGCAACGCTCTCACTCCAGAACCTGCGGTGATCGAATGGCGTTCTCAGTATGGCACAGCCGGCTCTACGTAGCATCTCACAGGCTTCGGCTTTAAGCTTCACTRACCGTCAGTGCGTCACTCTTTCGAAAAATTCAGACTTTGTTTTGAGTTCAGTCTTCGTATTAGGGTTGACTGCCAGCTTTTCTAACCKTAAAGGTGCCTTACAACCACCAGAACATTGGATGTTCACGTTCAGCTAAATAATTATCAGGTACAGTTTCATTGTCCACTCCTTACGAACTCTCTTGAAAGCCTGCCTTCTCTTGAGTCTTGGGTGCAACACGTCGTGCATTTGTTGTGAGGGAAGAAATGGGGCTCGGTGAGTCGGGCACGTCGAAGGATGAGATAAAGATGCTGCTCAAATGGCCCCTTTCATTGTAGAGTATAGTGTAGCGTACGTGCCTGCTATATAAGTGTCATCGGCTATCACGCCAAAAAAACACTATTGGTCTGACTACCTCTGACTACGGGAGACTACGTGACTCAGCCGAGCGCGAAAACACCATATATGGGTCGTCCCACGTCAAACTTGGAAAAACACACGAGTTGTCGGTCTGACTACAAAATATACGACGCATTGTTACAACATCATGCCACCGTGACCGGCGCAGAATGGCCATTATATTATGACTTGACTCCAACCGACGGCAGTGAATGCAATATGTTGGCGCCTCAAATCGAGTCACAAATACGCGACGTCGGGGTTCAGAATCACACGTGCGTCGCGTCCGTAACCACCGCTTCCCACAGTATTTAACCTCGTGCCTGGGCCACACGACCATACTTTCTTGCACCCCGACAATGGTAGACCTTCTAGCGGAAATCAATGGCATCAAACCCAAGGTATTGCTTGAAGACGGCGAGGACAGAGAAATTTCGTCGATGACAAGGTGTGTAAGAGTTGAATTCAAAGCTGGAACCGGAAACAAGACGGAATGTTGAATAGTAACTCTGTCTACAAAGTCAAACGGACTATGGACCATTACTATTGGTGAGTTTATTGACGCCATGGTTCGTTGTTCAGACGTCCTGATCCCGAACAGCACATGCCCTGTTCGTTGAATCCATTTACCCGTATTTTATGCAAGTATGTTGACATCGTCAAACTTGAATTAGGCGTGGCGGAACCAAGTCAGAGTTGGATCACTTCATACGCTTCGTTAGCTAACGTGCCACAACAGAGTAAATCCCCCATCAATGCACGGACATGCAAGCACCTTAAATCACTACTTGGAGACGCATACGAGGCTGCCCGTCTGAAGCTTGTAAATCCTGACGCTGACGCAGGTCCTTCTGTCTCTAAGAAGCCATCCTCAAAAAGTAAGCGGAAGCGCGGTGAACGGGATGAGGACGAAGAAAAGCCGCGAAGCAAGAAAGCGCGCCAGTCTAAGCCTGTATCGAAAGCCGATGATGGGGAGGCTGTTGACGAGAGCGGTGGGGAAACRAGTGAAGACGACACTAGCGGTTCGAAGAAGAAAGTTCCGCAGTTGCTCCTGGCCGTCAAGTGGGAGGAAGCAAGTCATGACCCCACAGGATGGTGGATATCCGAGAAATTAGATGGTGTTCGGTACATTGATTTTTACTCTTGCATTGGTCTACCACGTATTTATGACCTGCTACAGAACGTACTTTGACGGCAAGAGTTTCTCCAGTAGACTTGGCAACGCCTTCACGCCCCCAGAGTGGTTCTTTAAAAGTTCACATACTTCATCGTATATCACCTAGTTATGCAACTTGACTTCTCCATCTTATAGATTTACCAAAAGGCGTCACTCTTGACGGCGAGCTTTTTGGAGGGCGAGGAAAGTTCCAGGACACCGTGTCCATTGTCAAGACCATCAACTCTCCCCATTGGCAGGGAATAACGTTCCAGGTAGGACCTTGGTCTTATGAAAATCACCTTACTCACACCATTTCCACACCAGGTATTCGATGTCCCATCTATGGGAGAGAAACCTTTTGAAGAACGTTTTGAATACTTGGAAGGGATGTTTGGGCCCGGCGGCACCCATGCTGCGCCGCACATTGTTGTCGTCGAGCAAATTAAGGCCGAAGGCAAAGATCATGTACTTCAACGGCTCAAAGAAATAGAAACTCTCGGAGGTGAAGGTGTCATGCTGAGAAAACCTGAATCGTAAATAGCGGTCTTTCGACCTGTGCTCTACAGTGTTCTGATATTCCCTTCGTGCTCTAGATCATATGAAGGAAGGCGTTCCAATACCCTCCTCAAAGTAAAGGTAATCAAAGCCGTCCTTGTCCGCTAGCCATATAAGCCTCACGTTGCATGGGTAGACTTTCCAAGACGCGGAAGCCATTGTCACTGGCTACGTTCCTGGGAAAGGAAAAAACAAAGGGTCAATGGGGGCCCTGAAGTGTAAGATGGCATCAGGAAAGGTGAGCGGCGATGTCCTAGCGATCGCATTCCCAAACTAAACTTTATCAGACGTTTAATATTGGTACTGGATTTAGTGACAAACAGAGGCAAAATCCTCCCAAAGTTGGGTCCATTGTGGTTTATCGATTCCAGGAACTCACGCGTGATGGCGTCCCACGGTATGTTAATTCGTGCGATAGAAAGTAGTGTTCAGATTGACTGAACTTGGATGGCGGCAGATTCCCGTCCTTTGTTGGGGAAGCCGCTGATAAGACGGAGCCTAAAGACGCGGAGATTCCAGTACAGAGAAAGGCAAACGCGTAATTGGGCGCGTGTGTCAACCCCAAGTCGCTTGATATTATATACCATATCTAGTACGGTTCATTCGTCAATTTGCGCGCGGGCTAAAACCGCAGTAATTCATAAAAGTTCCGTGTCGTCTGCTCCGCAGGTTTCATAATCAAAGTTCCGTGTCGACCGCTTCTGAGAAAACAACAATGATGTTTATCTNGTATTCTCAATAGCTCATTTGCTGATTAGTATTTGCATTTGAGCACCCCAGCATGTAAATGGATRWCATTTCTAGACCCACTAAATCCGCATGGACGAAAATGGATTAGAATATTCAGTGACGATAATAGAAAATGAAGAATGATTGAATAACATGAGCTAACATATTAGTACGTCATGACATATGTTCCGAGGCTGTTCGTGACACCTCAGGGTCCGCTCAATCACCATCGTCCTGTGAGCACATATATTTGTGTCACCCACAGTTTTGCATTCGATGACGGCTTTGCATAGCTTGTATCCAACATCATTTGTCTCYTCCCTGACAATTATGTTATGAAACCATAGATCGAGGATACCGGCGCTACCGTCGCACCGGCATCCGTGAGTAGAACCCCTCGAACACATCAAACCTTTTATCGAGAGCACAAACTATTGTTTACCATAAACGTTGGAATGGGATGATGTACGCATATATAACGTTCCCGCCTTCCTGTCAACCCCTCCGGCACCCTTAACGCCCCCTTTTCGACCACACCCAGGGCAAGAGAGTTTCTCTTTGCCCCCGCTTCTTACTGAGCACCGGCAGCGATGTCCCAATTGGCATCTATCGACATCGCCATTTCAGCTGTCACGTTAACATGCAGCTTGTTGTCCGTCGTTGGCTCTGGGTTCATTCTGATCTGCTACTCGATCCTCCCATTCCAGCACCATTTTCGTCACATTCTGATATTGAATCTTGCTGTGGCTGGTTTGTATTACAATTGATATGATATTGCTGCCCACCTTTGATCAATGCCGACAGATTTCTTTAATTCGTTGAGTGGAAGCGTAGGGGGTATCTATATCCTGTCACGGAAAAGACCCTTGGAAGATGGTCGCGGCTGTACATTTCTGGGTCTCGTTGAACAGGTCACTGTCCAAGTATGTTAACCGCGGGTTCAACCAATGGTGCTGTTAACAAGATCGTAGGGAACCGACACGGCCATCTTGGTGATTGCGATTGCTACAGTATACACGTTGACTGCGAGCGGCCCCATTTCAAGTTTCCCGGATCAGCGGTGGAGATATGGCCAAGTGATGCTGATATGTGTTTCGGTGTGGGCTTTACCGTTTCTCACAGGCGAGAAGCAATTACAACGTTGATCATGCCGTTATAACAATGCTCCRTTTGTCAGGATTCCTCGCCCTTGGCAAGAGTTGGTACGGGCCAGCATCCGGAAACTGGTATGAACTGTAAATCAGAAATGTATCATATATATCTGACAGACACTCAATAGGTGTTGGCTGATTGCCAAGCCTGTGTACCTTCGTTACGTGCTAACTCACGGGTGGAGATTTTTGTTCATCATCATCGAGGTAGGTCCTGATTATGCATAGACCAAATCCACTGAACAGGCATCGATTTGAATAGATATGCCTTTACATTTTCCTTGTGAGTTAGCTCGTCGATGGGCAATCACTAGGACCTGTGCTTACCATTGGACAAAAGCATATCCGACTTCGCAGACACTATAAGAGTCTCATGTCGCTGCAGCAATCGAACTTAACTGCCCCCGTGTGTAACACGATCGAGCCAAAGTCGTTGAACGCCGCTTCAGGTGAAAAGAGTACGATTCCTCCGATCACGTTTGCGACGCCGGCTTCCACGTACAAGGAAATGAACAGCCCAGGATCGACCTTGGTGCAAGGCTCTCAATCCAACTTGCATGCTCCCCCTCCCTCTTCTGCTCCATCCTACACCATTGCAAATATGACCGGTTTACGATCAAAGTCRTCCAGAGCTTTATCCTCAAACCCCCAGTATCAAGCCATCCAACGAGTTCTACTCCTGAATGCGTACCCTTTGGCTTATATCATATTATGGATTCCCGGCATCGCGAACCGGCTGATTGAGGCAACTGGACACACAAGCAGCGTGATGCAGATTTTGCAAGCCTCAACGCAGCTTGTAGGCTTAGCGAATGCATTGACATATGGATGGAACGAAAGGGTTGCAAAGCAGTTGAAGGAACAATTTTCGAAGAATCGGTGACCAGATGCTGTCAGGCCAGCGGACAGCTGAAGATTGATTTTTATATATTTGGGTYTCTTGAATTCCGGATACGTCTCGTATTTCATACCTACGAYTGCGGTTTCTTTRTGACACGACTTRTATGAATTCATGATATTGACAGCTRTTTGACGGGTGATCGATGCACGGAATAGAGTGTTATGTTCAAGTTCAAGTTTAAGGCGTGCTCAGATGTTATTTTCAGAGCGAACCTAAGGTGGGAACGACCGGAGTATTTG
>JNHV02000419.1:0-17266 GCA_001691785.3 Amanita brunnescens Koide BX004
TATGTCAGGAATCCTTGCTTTTCTACTTAAGCGAACATACGAGAGCAAACGTCTTCCGAAATATCCATAAGTTCACCTGATTCTACATCCGTTACTTCTGCCATGAGGCCAGCGTCTTCAGTCCAGCCAGTAGACTTGGACTCGATRGCTTCTACTGCCATTGATTGAGGAGCTGGAGATTCCGACACGTTGGAAGTTTTTGAGGGTGGCAAAGGTGCTTTGAAAGGCTTTCTTAACGCTGATTCGGAATTGAAGGACTTCGTGACTATTAAGGCATATTCGTGACCCATACCTCGCGTTCAGCATGAACGAGCCTTACCTAAAGGTGGCGCCATCTCTACTTTCAGCTTCTTGGGGTCGCGATTAGTGTTCTGGTCACTCGGACGTTTTATCGGCGCTCTGGGTTGTCCACGAACAAAGCGGCTGTCTGCATTAGCCCGTTTCTTGTCGATGTTACGACTGGGTCTGTGATTTGGCTCATCCCCCTCATCTTGGCAGCTCGCGTTGCGGTTTGAGGCTAACTGGGAAAGAGCAAGCTCTTCAGAGGAAAGCTTCCCATGACGCAACTTAGTCCTTTCGGAATACTTGCATACCTTGCAAGCAATTGAGATACACCTTCAGCTGCAACGAAGATACTCACGTCACACATATTGTTGCAATATTTTTGAACCACGGTCCTGTCACTGGTATCAATGAGTTCTCCGAAGTATTGGCATATCGACTATCTAAGGTTAGTCGATAGATTCTTCAATTTGCGTCCCACGTACTATATGCCGACACGTGGTCGTGCTTTCCGCGAACCGGATGAGCTAAGACAAGATCAATATTATAATATCAAAGCGGACTCAATGGACTCACTGCTGCAAGACTGTCTGGGGACCTCTGACTTGGCGCCGGGCCACTTCCTGCACCAGCTAGGCGCCGAGAATGAGCCCCGGAGACCCACCTCCGGACGGTCAGGGCATCTTCGCGAGCTATAAACTAGTTTAACCATCTGACTGAGAATAAGCAAGGAGACATACAATAATACATGATGCATTTCGCTGGCTAACCTTGATTAGCTGTCAGGTCCTCGAAGCTTGTTGAGTATCTTACCAGACCATCGCGTCCCGCGCGTCCTGTAGGACTCAGCGATGTCTACGCACAAATGAGMAGCAGAAATTACCTGTCTCCTGATAATAGCCTAGTGACGCTATTCAGGCCTCGCTGGAATAATAATCTAAGCAGAAACTACCTTCAAAACTCTTGGGCAAGTCATAATGAATAACATATCGGACGTCGCTTTTATCAATACCGAGGCCAAAAGCTATGGTTGCAACGACCTTAAGGAGCTTTAGTCAAAGACTATCGTCTNATCAGTCGAACTTACCACATCTACACCTTCATTTTCGTCTGACCACTCTCTCAAAGTCTTGTCCAGAGCATGGGGCCTATATCAAGAAAAGCTTCAATCAAGGGACAATCAACAGGTGAAGTAAGTTATACTTGAGGCCTTTGTGATATGGTCTTGAGTCCAAACCCCTTCCTCTGAGATATGCCGATAGCTCATCGCAGGTAGCTCGTGTTCTACAGTATATAATACCGGATGATGTCCGTCCTCGTCGACGATGGAGGTTCCATATGTAATCACATATGTCCGCCATCTGCGAATCAGGTGTTGGTGCAGACACATATCTAATCTTCGGAAGTGTCAATTGACGATCTTGGGGGCAAATGAGAATACCACCCGACCTCATAGAATAGATTGTCGCGATTGAAGGGATGTAGCGCCTGATAAAGATGCTCTCTATCCATTTTCAGACTTTGGATGATATCAGATTGGACCCTGAGTTGATTATCAGAGGCGCAATTGATGAAATTTCATTTGAACGAACATGGRGGTAGCGGTGGCTGTGAGGGCCATGATTGGAACATCGGCAAAGCGATCGCGGAAAGCTCCAAGACGTCTATACTCCTCTCGAAAGTCATGTCCCCATTCCTGCGATGTAAGGGCGCAAGGTAATTAACTACAATTCCAAAACTTACAGAGATGCAATGCGCCTTGGTAAAGCGTCAATGAAAGAACTACCYCATCGAGGGCTACGTACTTCATCTACGATGAGTCGGTTAATCTTGCCATTCTCGTATGGCTTCTGGAGCAAACTGATAAAATCTTTGGTACAAAGCCTTTCCGGGGTGACTTGTGAATTCTCAGCACCGGAGAGACSAGACCAGTCCATGACTCTTACTGTATAGAAGCTTGGTAGTCGGCTCCCCAGATAATAAATCTGTCAAAATCTATGTTTTGCATGAGGTCAGGGCCGAAAAAGGTTTTGGTGCACACTCACTTCGTTTTTCTCTTCTTTCGGTGTATCTGAAGATAGTGCTGAAGCTGCTACCGCTTTGCTCCGCAACTTCTCTATTTCTGACGCGGCATAAGCATACACGAGGCGAGGCGCACGGTACGTTCACATACGATCCTTAATCAATGCTAATATGCTTATCAGCTTTGTATGCATGACATTGCAAGCGCTTGGCTTACCAAGCAACGGCGAGACGACAATAGAAATGCCACACTAATAAACGAGATGTAAATCAAACTCTATGAACGACAATAACGCGTACCTCCGCAGCAACGGCAGGAATCTGGAAGCATAAGCTCTATCAATGTTCAGAAATGCATCATTTCYACGGCTGATATCGAGTACCTTGCCCATTCCAGTGGGTGCCACGATGAAGACATCGAGACCTGCATTTCTAAGTGAAGAGTTGTTCCCTGACCACATAGTAGCGAATACCTTTCACCGCTGCCTCAATGATTTCATCCTGCTTGCCCCTATAGCTCGGCAATCCAAACACTGCAATGACATGGTGTGTTAGAACACCTTGAAATGCTGGTGCATATTTATGTATGTACCTTCCCTCAAAACACTGCATATACATCTATCGTTAGCAACCCAAGTATCCAAACGCGTCCTCACCGAGTACAATCATTTGCGCTCTGTGCCATATTGGGTGCAGGTTGGAATGCGTGGGACAATAACGCGTCTGAATGTTGAGCCCGGCGCGTTATGTATTATGTAAGCACCCGATGTGATGTCATTGCATTCAGTGCACGCCGACATTGAATACATATAAAAGTGAATGGGCTAAAACAACTCACTCATCCCACTTCCCTCCATGCAACATGAGCCAACTTGACGTTTCGTCCAGAAGGGATCGTGTCAGCCCAATCCAAAATGTAGGCAGATCATCCAGACCATCGTCGACTCGGACTCTTGGTGTCGGTGAAGAAATAGAAATACATCACAGCAAGAAGAATGTTGCGCCTCCAAAAGACCCAGCATTTTCTTTCAACTTTTTTGACAGAAGCCCTGTGGTTCGCACAGCTCGCAGGACCTATCTCATCGAAATGGCTAAAGGAGTATTACTGGTTTCGATCGCGATATTTTGTGTGTTTCCGATATTTTGGGGCTCGCTGTGGAAATTACCTGCCGGACGCGTAAATGGATGGATTGTGGTATGCCATAGCCACCTCTCTGCCCTTCAGCCACTAAAGCAAGGCAGGACTTCGACGGTAGCACTATTGGCGCATTCGTCACACGACGGCTTGTGACGGTACCTACATCATTTATACATTGGCATGTTGTTCCAGCAGTGAACTTTCCGGGCGGAATTCCACAAGTTGAGCATGCCGTGGTTGAGGAAAAGGCATGGCTTGCCGTAACAAGTTCGCTTTCTCTATTAACTATCTATAATATCACTAACGGTAAGACAGTTGCTCCAGACACAACTGCCCAGTTAAATGCGTCTCTTGGTTCCCCAAACGCGTTATACAACGCGTCACAAGCGATCACCGTACACGGTAATGARGCGCGCAACGAGAATTTATAGTGCGTTGATATGAGTTATTTGCTATTACCTTTTAATTTCAGGATTGTAGTCGCACTTTTACCGTACCAACTGTTGGTGATATGAGTTTACACATTGACCTTCGCTGAGGCTGAATACTAGCTTACCAATATACTTGCGGGCATAACAAGCGAAATTGCGGTACAAAACGCAAAGGGACAAGCAGCAAATCTGAACTTGGCTGCTATACTCATCATCTCACCACAGACCATTGTAGAACCCGTAGGTTTTGTCATCACTACCGTCCGACCTTTCAACATACCTGCGTAAGTGAATCTTTCTGTAAATGAGTTAAGTGGCTTGAGTGGATTTCAGGGCGTCAGCAGACATGTTTATAGGCTTAATTTATCTTACAGTGATATCCTTTACTATTGTCGTAGGTTATCAATTCCAAAATAAGGGCTTCCTATGTTCATTTCACGCGTCATAGTCTATAGCATATCATGTTCGAGAAGAAGCTGATTTGAATAGACTGCTAAAGTTCCGATCGCTAGTGCTCCTTCGCCTCACAACAAATATCACGATATATTTTCTCTTATCTGTGAGTAAAATTACTCTAACTGGACATTCCTAACATATTTACAGTTATTTTACACCCTCCTTAGTCGCGCCTTTCAAATCCGATTTAATCGCAAGTGCGTGGTAACTACTGAGGGTTGATCTAGCGCTGAGTTTTGATAGGTTTGGGACAGCTGGGCTCGTCGTTTATTGGATGTTGAATTGGGCAGGAATGATGGCCCTGTATGTCATTCTACGCCATTTCCCAGCTTCAATTGATTTTGGAATGCAACCAGCGGGCTCGCCCTTGAATCACTGATATGTCTTCTGACGCCACGGTTCATCCCTTTCTTCCTCCTCCTTTGGATAATATGTAAGTGGTCCGATTTTCTTCTTCTCGTAATCCGAATCTTGCACCCAGCCAATGTATCCGTTGTGCAATATCCCATTCTTCTTCTTCCGTCAATATATCGTTACGGATACGCAAGTCCCTTTTATAACCTCTCAATTGCCACGCGCACGATCATATTTGCGATAAAGAATCAAAGTAAGTAGCTTGGTTTAGTCCATGTTCACTTGATGTGYTGATCAATCAGTTGGTCTAAATTTCGGCATTTTGATTGTATGGATCGCAATCTCATGCATAACGCTGGTTTTAATTCAATACTACGTAAGAAGAAGGGAGATTAGGAGAAATCAGGGTCACGTTCAGAGCTTTGAGAAAAGAGAGCATGTTGTTTCTTTTTCGGAAACTTAGTGCGTTTTTCTGGGTTTTATGTAGTTGTATTGTGAGTCTTTCGTTGTCGCATCGGGCCGCGTGACATTTAAGTTGTGACCGATCGCGTCAGTCCAGAGATTTTCCAATGTGGTTAGATCTTATTCGAATATGGAATGGTATGGCGCTACTATCAACTACAAGCTACTATGATCTTTCAAAGCACTGTCGGTAAACCAGCCAGTTTCATCTTGACACCAATTTCAAACAGGTAATCKAGGCACTGAGCGTTTTGTTAGTTAGTAATGCAACTTGAAGGAATAATCCCACCTCGGTTTGAGTTTTCGCCTTTTGCCAGTCCGTACCTAGCATCAAGGTAATTGATACCGCCGAACCAGCTCAAGTATGTGGCACATACCCCATACATAAACGCCATGGCGCCGTACAAGCACAGCAGCTGCATTAGGATATTCTCTCATTACTTCCGCCATGCTGTCCCTAAGATCCTCTTCGTGGGGCGTATTTTCGATGATTGGCACTTCCAGTGTGTCCAAGTACGACCTGGCAGCGCCGACACCGCCCTGCCTGACACCTTTGATCATCTGTACATTGCAAAAATAATCAATCTTACGGGAATTCAGACCCTATGAAGTTTTTACCTCCTGACCGATGTGTCAGACTGCGGTACTACGGCGCTGGTAAACCACAGCACTCACCTGATGCGATATCGTAAAGGTGGGCCCTGTCCACAGCAAAGTTGCCATGACGGCATGCTGGGAGTGAGTATGGATACAGCTACCTGCGTTGCGGAGATCGAAAGAGCTCCAAAAAAGCGGCGTGCAAGCAGACTCCTTCAGGTTAAGCGTAGGCCGCCGAAGAAACACGCGGTCCGCATTGGGTGAAGGCTGCGGATATGGCAACACGAAGATGTGGCTGGGGTGGATGCGCTCCTTCTGGACGCCCGATGGGGCAATGTAGACTTTATCGCTGAGAAATAGGCTGAGAAATGTGTTATGATCGATAACATGTATTTACCTACTCCAATCTAATACATATCCCGCCTCCTGTACCCGTGACCCACCCAAGCTATAGACGGTTTAGATCCCAGCTGCATAAGGATGTCATTTTGATTGACATACGTGATAAAATGCACGGCACAGCTCGGGGATGAGGTTGGCAGGCTATGTGTACAAGTTGAGGTATACGGATGGGACGCTAGTATTGTTTCTCACATGATTCGGATCGGAAGAGATGACAAGCGTTTCCGGGTCGGCAGAGGACATTTGATATTTCTATCGTTAACGTTAAGCTGTCAAGACTCAAGCTACTCAAGAGGGTAATGAATGATAAGAGAAGTTGGTTCCACTTCCTTATGAGGCCAATCGGATTATRAAATCGTGATGGCGCGCGTCTCGGGGGCGGAGACCGTCACTACGCGCGTATTGAGGTTTCTGTATTTGACTATGAGGTTGTTCTGTTCTCACCATAATTGACATTGCTTTTGTGCCAGAAACGGCGTAATTGATATGGTCGCCCGGTACGGCCTCAGGCCTCAGGCACCGTGCCAGCACGCCTATATCCATCATGGTTTCCCTCGGGCCCAGACGTCTCTATATCTGTCACATTATACGCATCAAGTACGTTTCGTAACATTCACTGTTCGCTTGTTCCTTCAGCGACTTATTTAATTAACTTCATGCCTTGATTCCCGGACGCTGGCGTAAGGAACCAACTCAGTCTCCTAAAACTTTACGCAATCTATGCACGAACCTACTGTCGGCTATTCTCGGCCCCACACATGACGGGACGGCGCGAACAAAACGCTGTGGAGTGCCAAGCAACATTCGAACTTTAACCTGAAACCGTCTGCTGGAAGTTTGAACTACCTTGTGTGAATACTGACGATCTATACTAGCGTCGTCGTCCATCACGCCCCAAAAGACACGAGTTCAATACGGTCTGACTGCGGGAGACTTCTGATGATGATCAGCTTTACAGCGAGCGTTGCCTTGTCTGCTGCGCACCTGGGTCTGGCCCTGCTCAAGTTTATTTGTCTAGAGCCCGGCCGGTACAGTTTTCGCTCCAGCGTGATCCTTACGAGATAGGATGTCGGAGACAGTAGCCCTCGTTTTCTCCGGGACTTTTACATATGCGTACAAAGGCAACACCGTAAACGGACATAAAGCCAATGCCACCAGAGATTTTCATAGCCACTTTGATCGTTGAAGGTACAAGTATATGCTACATCAGACCCTGAATGCGTACTAAACCAGTTTAGAAATCATACAAGTGTGATGAATATTTATTTCATAGGTAGCGAGGGCGGCTGGGCTAGCCCATTAAGATGATGGAGGTACACGTAATTGGCGCATAGCAGGAGCGATACTGAGCCCGGAATGAAAAGAAACTATAGAACAGAGAGATATTCGTAGGAAAGCCTAAAATATACCAAATTGGGCTATACGGATGTGGATCTGAT
Source organism: Amanita brunnescens Koide BX004 (assembly GCA_001691785.3). Classification (NCBI taxonomy): domain Eukaryota; kingdom Fungi; phylum Basidiomycota; class Agaricomycetes; order Agaricales; family Amanitaceae; genus Amanita; species Amanita brunnescens. The sequence goes on from JNHV02000419.1 coordinate 7,584, forward strand.
GCGCTTGTACTAGGTCGAAGCGCGGCGCAGGATAACCATGAGACCATCAGAGTGCGCCGAAAATATAGCATCGACGCTCATCTGCAGGGGAATTCCCGGTGTGTCCGCTACACGCTGACGTACCAATTGCTGCCCGGTGCGAGAGCGGTGACTCCGAGATCGCGAGGTTTTCTCGCCTCCATGCCTTTGTCTCGCAGAGGATGGATCTTGTACTCGGTCACTACGTAAAGAGAAGAATTTAAAACTAGGGAACGAGGATGCAAGGAGGCATGTTACTTACACCGAGTCTCTCCCTTCTGGTATGAGGGTTAATCTTCCAAAGCCAAAGCCTCCGTCGCTAGGTTGTCCTCTTTCATTGACACCCCAGCTTTTGATGCAATCGATCCAAGCGCGGACCATATCTTCGTCTTTTTTGGCGACAAAGTCAAAGAAAGGTCGTCCGATGGCATCCACTGTGTTGAGGAAAAAATTATTGGTGCAATATTCAATTGTGCAGTTGACCGAGAAGCGGTTTAATATGAACGCAGTCCTACAAGATTGGTACGTCAGATCATCAAAGTTTGGTCCTTGTTGAGTTTCCGGACTGAGACTGCGCTCTCCAGAAGATGTCCCTGAGCCGCTAGGACTACTAGGAACCCATGTCGGCGAGGAGGGTGTAGGACTCGGAGAGGCCGGAGAACTCAAGCTACTGGGCAAGGGATCTGGCGCCATGGGAGAGGGATCGTTCCATCGCTGCCCAAGTTTGAGTGAGTGGGCCACGAAGTCGAGGAAATCTTACCCTCAGCTCAAAGTTGGTGGCATTAGGAGCGATAATGGTAATTTCTGAGGCCGTGGAGGCGTTGTGCAGTGCTTTGGCACCTGACTGGGCAAATGAGACACTGCCGACCAACACGTTATGCACGACGGTTCTGCAGAGGGCAATTCATTGCTCGCCCGACRATGGCTCGGAATGTACACCTACCGCGACTAGGCAACGTAAATTTGTTTGATTACGAGGGGGGGTAACGAGATGTACTTACGACGCCACACAGGATATAACCCTTATAGGGATCTTTGTGTCTCAGACGCAGATAGACCAAACATGCCGCTTTATCTTGTTGGATAGTGTCGCTTTTGTAATTTTGTCAAAGTTAAGAGGACCGGGAGCGAAAAATCAGACTTACAAGTGTAGCTGCTTGATTCGAATGTATTCGTCTGGGTGGACCAGATTAAGCGAGGGTTTACCAATGAGTTCACGAGGCTCATAGCCTGTGTGCAACATGGAATGAATAAACACACCAGTCAAGTAGGTTTTACTCACCGAGGAGGTCTGTAACCGATTCCGTCATAAATAACCATTTAGCCTACGCATAAAGTGGGTGAGATCGAGTGAAACTCGTCGGCCAAAGATCGTACCTCATGAGAAAAGTCGACGATGGCAACTAGCGAAAAATGAGGGAACGTCGGCGGAAAAGGCGGGGAAAAACACACTGAAGGAGACACTAGGATGGTCTACGTGATCCATTAGAAAGAAAGAGGAATGGGCAGGAGAGAAGAAGTAGCGGGAGAAGATGAGCACTGAATCGGGGCATGCTTTGTATATACGTGATGATGTGGCTGAGCAGAGTTACTAGGGATCGCCCAAAGTCCGCGCATCCGGAGCGCTCATTCATATTCCGTAGTAACATAACCGCGATCTAATCTTGCGTCCTTTCCATCATGTGGTCCACAGCACGCGAGATCTCGGCGGGAGATACCGTCATTGTCTGGATGGTGCTTCGCTTTCTCTCGCCCGTTGCTGACCGGAGCTAAAAAAATAAAAACAGACACGCGACATCATTCAGCCCATTGTCGTCACCCCTGGACAGGATATCAACAACAGGTTTGGCTACTACAGACATTCCGACCTGGTTGGCGTTCCATATGGGTCAAAGGTTGGTTCCCGCAACGGGAAAGGCTTCGTTCATCTCCTGCGTCCGACCCCGGAACTATGGACCATGGCACTCCCGCACAGGACCCAGATCTTGTATCTGGCTGATATCGCTTTCATCACTTCCTACCTTGATCTAAAACGTGGTAGCAAGGTTATTGAAGCAGGTTAGTGGACCCTGCATGCTTTTTTTGCTTGAGCGCTCGCTATTACCCCATCTTATCCGCATTTACATTTACATGCTATTCTAGGTGAATGCAAATTTCAGATGCGACAGGGGTATCTCAGCCTCATTCACGTTAACAGGTACTGGATCTGGTTCATTCTCCCACTCTATTGCGCGGACCATAGGATCATCAGGTCATCTATGGACATATGAATTCCATGAGGCAAGAGCGAACAAAGCAAGGTATAGACAACATTCTTCCACGTAGATAGTTGAAGCTCACGCTGCCAAGAGAGGAGTTTGCGCTCCACGGAATGAATGACACCGTGACCCTGACTCACCGCAATGTGTGCAAAGATGGCTTTACAGTCGTAGATGAAGCGGACGCTGGTTCGTCTGACCCGGCTTTACTCGTCGGACACTCTTGTTGATCTCGTACCATCATCCCAGTTTTTCTAGATTTGCCTGCCCCCTGGGATGCAGTGGATCACGCCAAGAAGGCACTGCGTGTGAGTAAATTTGCGGTTATCGTCTTCCCCCTTCTCATCTCTAMTGCAGAAAGACAAAACAACCCGCATATGCTGCTTCAGTCCCTGTATAGAGCAGGTTCTGCGCACCGTTAGCGCCCTGAACGATGCGGGCTTTGTTGGCAAGTACATCAAACAAACTAGTTGATTGTACGTACCCCCTAACGTATGCTTCGAAAAATCTAGAGATCACAATGTATGAAACCTTGCAGCGACCTCTCGACGTATCTCAGATTCCTGCATTGCCCTCCGTGAAAGAAGCTGCTGAGAAGCTCAAGCAGTCGGAGCAAAGGCGGGAAGAAAAGCGGCTCCGCCAGATCGCAGCAAACAAGGCCAGGTTGGCGGTGACTGCAGCTGTCCCCAGCGGCATCAAACGTAAAAGAGATGAAGATGGCCAAGATGATATGGAGGGAGGTCCTGACTCGGGAACAGGGGCAAATGAGGAGAGCAGTTTCTTCAGCGGTGCGCCCGGCGACGATGGCACTGCTGTCAGCAAGAAACTCAAAACGGAGGACATCTCTGGCGAAGATGAAACCGCGATGAGCGATCACGTTGATAATGACGCGGCTTCCACTCTGGATTCTTTGCATCCTATCTCACCAGGCTCCGTTCCGCCGGCCAAAATAAGCGTTTCGAAGGCTTTTTCGGAAGTGCGAGGTCATACGTCGTACCTCACCTTTGGTTGTCTGCTACCTCCTGCGCCGGGACCGTTGCACGCGCCTGCTGGATCTCCCCCAAGTGTCGAAGGGGGTCAAGCGAGTTCATAGCACCCCCAAATAATTTTGCTGTTACGCCCGACAATTAAGAAGATGTGTTTACTAAATTAGAGATGGTACGTAAGAAGTCGGGCAGGAGTAGGTATTAGATCATTAATAAGGTGTACGAGGGTATTCTACGCTACGGCGGCCCGTCTGTAAGCTTCTTCCTGCGCTTGCTCCGCCTCGACCTGTGCTTGAGTCTTGCTCCTTCGCGGGCGCAACACGCGTGTCGGTGGGGACGGTGCAGGCTTTGCCGGGGACCTCGCTGGCGCCCGGCGCCGTTTCTTTGGTGGCGGATCATCGTCATCGTCGTGATCCGATTCGTGGTTGCCGTGGCTTGACTCCGAGTCGCCGTGACTCCCGCTGTCTTCACTGGATTGCCTTCTCTTCCGCGCGGAACGGTTTCTGTCCATGGCCGTACGGGATTTAGCAGCACCTCGACCTTTGGTTGCCGGCGCTGCGCCTCTTCTCGTCTTCGTAGCCTTTGAGGGCGTGCTTTGACGGGAAGACTTCTGTGAATGCAAAGGCCTCATGTTCTTGTTCCCTACTGCATTGCCGGTAGTTGAACTGCCTTCGACGGCATCAAGACTCTTGGGGTCCTGCTTTGTGCTTTGCTTCTTCGCTGCGGCCTCGGCCAATTCTTGCATCGTCATTGGTACACTCGCGGTAGATGTCGGCATTGCAACAGAGGCGCCGTTCTCCGCGGGATCGACGTCCATGACTTGTATATCGTAAGTCACATATTCGGGCATCGTACGCTCTAGGTCATCATCGTTGATGTCATCGTTGACCGTTACCTGTGTTTGCTTCTTGTTGAAAATGGGCTCAAACGGTAGCGTGACATGCTGGTATTTTGGCAGGCTATAGGACTGCACAACATCATCCGCCTGAACAAGAAAGCCACCTCCAGATGTGGTGGCTTCCTGGGGGAACGATGTATCATTCGACAGTGACATAACAGAGCAGCTACGCACAGGAGCATCCATCTCTTCACCCTCGGCTTTCTCGTCGCGATCCGTGTTTTGCTTCTCTGACTGCCTTTGATCCTCGGCGGTTCCACTGGCATACTGAGCTTGAAGCCGTTGTCGTATGCGCAACCCTTGTACCAAGCGTATCCATCGCTTGATGGCTTGGTCTTGACGTTTTTCGCGTGCCTTTTCCTCCGCAATTTTTTTCGCTTCCCAGAACGCCTGAYGTATAACGTCATTAATCATTACGTGGTCGACGCTTCCAGGCTCAATGAACTTGCCTCTAATAGTGCCGATTCATTCTCTCTGGCAATAACGACGCCTTCTATAACAGGGAAAGCTCTGCGTTTCTTAAACTCGAATCCAGTCTGAAATGAACAAATTAGTCTTACTGAATGTACCGAACGATGGTGATACGTAAGGACGAAGAACATGATCACCTACCACTGCCTCTGCGTAGTCGAAATGCAATTGCCTGGCTATTTTTGCAGTGCCCTTAACTGAAGTGTATAGATTACAACAAAAGAGACAAGTATGTGGTGATAGTCGAGTAGGGAWGCATAGACCTGAGTAAAACGCAACAAGCATAGGATATCGTCACTCACATGGTACATGAACCGCACCATTGGGAAGCATCGAAGGAACGTACAAATCAATGTTGCCAAAATTATTTTTTGGCACAATGCCCTACGCAATGAAAGTCGTATTCGGCAAATGAAACCGAAGAGCCGTAAACTCACATCAATAACTGGATCGGGAACGAATTTCTCCGTCTGTGACCGCGCATATAGGCCTTGCATCACATCGCTCGCCCCCGCAGCATGCCCACCACCCGAGCCCGCCTCGCGCAACACCTCAACCTCGCGCATTTTTCCGACCGTACTCGAACGAAGTTTGATCATCTTCAATGGCTGAGATCCAGGCTGGATGGTCCTTCCTTCAGTGCGCATCCACGTCTCGGCCGTTTTGAGGGGAACCACTGCGCTGCGCGGGTACACAGACTCGCCGCGGAATTTTCCCAGTTCAACCGTTTCGGGTGGCGGCGGGTAGATGACTTCGTTTTGCTTGAGATGGCGTTCGAGGACATACCTTAATATCGATGAGATAGCAAAGACTGCGATGCACAGAGAAAGACAAACAGTGGGTGATCTTTGAAGCCTACTAGCGTGGTGGGCATGCCTTCCATTAGCTGCGCGACTTGGAGTTCATCGTCTTCTACGTCGTCTCTATGCTACGAGCGTGGGCCGTCAGCCTGCGTGTAGGAAAAACTGAGACCACAGTACCAGTCGATATGGCCTTGAAATGGCTTGGACGACTGTCTCCCACCATAGCTGTCTCCCCCTCCCTCCACCTCCAGCTTGCGCTTTGACTACCTTTGTACTGTATTCGCGAGCATACCTCCTTGTAACATCTCGCGCATACCCATCTTCTTCGAAAGCTAATACATACATCATTCTGTTTTCCTGACGTGCACTAGATCTGCCTAGAGCAGGTGAAGCGGCTGAAGACGCGGAAGGTGTGGGATCGAATACTTTGCGTTTATTGACAATGGATCGAATAGGATCGACAGGTAGCCAGCGCCCATCTGGACGGGAGAAAACCTCTGTCCAGAAAACCGGCGGTGTGTAGAGCGGGTCTGGTGATTCTTTTGCTTAAATGCTTAATTACGAATCCCACGCCTTGCGTAGGGCTATACGTACCGGATCGCCCCGACTCGAGGTTACCGAGTCGATAACCTTTTTCCTTTTGTTTCCGGAGTTTGATAGGTGGCCTTGCTTTCTCCTTACCCTTTGCTTTTTCGCTCTTTGGGGGAACTGGATCACCATCCAGGCGCTGACCGCCACCAGGAAATAAGTCCGAATCTAGCCTCTCCTTGCCTTTCGACGATGGGATAGGCGTCGAGCGCGTTGCGGGAATGTCAACTTCCTCCATATTATCTGAATTCTCACTATTTGTGCCTTGTTCATCCTGTTTCGTCTTTCCTTTTGTCTTCCCTTGATATTTAGGCCTTGGCTTTCCGACGGATGATTGCCAGGGGACGCTTTGTAAACTAGCCACGAGACGAGCAGGGATGCTGAGAGCTCGACATAGCGCCGTGAATAATTGCGCACTCGTATCTCTCGAACCGCAACGCATTAGAGCATGCTTCATGAGACTCTTAGGAGACCTGATAGTCTCGCCCTCTTCGTCTAGAAGGTCCTGCAAAGTTTCAATCTCCATTTGAACAACGCTGGAAGTCAAAAAAGCGATTAGAGTGGAAGCTTCGTCAGGTGGAGTCGATGGGATGCTGGCTGACGGTTTTTCTGCGGCAGTGGCGGGTGATGGAATCAGACCATTTGCGACAAGACGTGATTGGACATCATTATAGGTGCGATTGCGGATGTGTCCTTCGGGAAGGACATCGAAGAAAGAGTTAGCCCACCATTCAGCGAGACCCCTAATGGCATTTTCGAACATGCGTCCGCGTTGATTCTGGTCAGGCACACGAGATTTATGGATCATCGCAAATGCATTTTGAAGGTGCATGGGAGTAAGGGAGAGTAAGCGGGCCTGACACGCGATTTATCGTTAGCGAGAACGCGACGGCTGAAGGAGTCATACATGTAAGAGGGGATCGTTCAGCCATTTGTTGCGGACGCGTGCGTTCACGAGCAAAGCAAGCGTATGGAGTTTGTGGCAGTCTATCCGTAATAGGCGCTCCGCATACGAGATGCCCGTTGTCTTCTTTCTGGCCGCCGGTCAGAGCTAAATAAATATGGAAAGAGCCTGTTACCAACTTAGACGGTGCTTCTGCCTTCCGGTTGAGCTGGAGAGTGATCTCTATATGTTGCTCGTGCTCTGGCACTTGCACTTCTTCCCAGTCAAAGTCGTCATCACTGTCCATGTCCGCCGAAGTCAGGATAGAGTTATACTACTAATAGTACTGTGACTCGGACTGCTTGTCACGGCAGTTCGGTGCCGGCATCATTGATAATATATTTGTCAGTCAGACGCGAGTCGGAGGCCGGCTCGAGAACGGTATGTAAGGAAGATAACAGCCCTAAAAACAATCTTGTGGATCTAATATGTCAGGATCGGATGACATCTTGCTCGGWTAGTCATCCCGGTGCTCATCTCTCATGACCTGGGCTCAGTCTGGCCTGAGAGATCCAGTGGACATAGGGGGATGCTTAGTGTCTTAGTGCTCAGGGCAGTACAGTACTGAGAGGAGTGGAGCGGCTGCCAAATTAGGCGAGTCGGCGACTTGGGGGCCGAGCAAACTAAATTGGGAAACGACAGCTTGTTGCATACAAAACGCCAGATGCAATGGCTTCATTCAGTCCCCGCGCCTCCCGTCTCACCTTAGAGCCCTCCATGTCTCGTTCGTACGACGACGATGTCGAACAACCGCGAACCGGCCTCTCCGACCTTCCCAATGACTGTAGAACTCCTGTGCGCCTCTGCCAACTCATTCAGATGGCTTTACTAATCACGCATGCTATAGCTGGATAAAACGATAGATCGTATTGGTATGGGAAGCTATCAGTGGACACTGCTGTCGCTTTGTGGTTTTGGTGAGTCGAAGCTGGACTATGCCGAATAGTGTATGACGGCTGTCGGGGTGAAGGCTGGATGGCAGATAACGTATGGCCTTGCTTATCTATTTCCCGTTCGCGCCTCACTGTCGTACAGATGTGGATACAAGCCATAGCCATCATATTACCAAGAATACAGCAGCACTTCTCCGGTCAGTTTCACTATACGCCTTCTTTCCCGAGTTGCTCAATTTYGCCGTTACCAGTACCGGATAGCTATATAGGCATTCTCTCCTCTTCCATGTTTGCGGGGATGATGTTTGGAGCGATCGGCTGGGGCACATGTATCTCTCTTCCGTCGTCTGTGTTCGCCGATTTCTGACCGAGGATATGCAGGCTCCGACCTTCTGGGACGCAGTACAGCCTTTAACCTAACCCTCTTTTTCACTGCTCTATTTGGCCTCACTTCCTCTCTCGCAAATTCGTTCGTGACCCTGTGCATTTCRCTCTTCTTTCTTGGCAGCGCGGTTGGGGTGAGCATAATTGTACCAATGACCTTGTATAACGCTCAAACCAAATTAGGGTTCCATGCCAACCGATGGCACTCTCTTACTGGAGCACATGCCGAAGGAGAAGCAATATCTTGTTACTGCTTTATCTGTTTTCTTTTCTTTTGGCGCAATTCTCTCAGCTATCGTTGCCCTTTTAGTTATCCCGCAAAATTCCTGCCCAGTGTCTTCCTTCCCCTGTGATGTTGATGTTCAAAACAGGGGTTGGAAGTACCTCTTAATCACCCTCGGACTTATTGTATGTATCCTCACCTCTTGGAACATTTGTCTTAACCCACGAGTATCCCTACTGGGGACCCTTCCCGTCCATACTTGGCAAACTCTTGTCGTTTAACAGACACTTTCCATGTTCCTAGCTCGGATCGTGTTCTTCCGTCTATATGAATCCCCCCGCTATCTTGTGCATGCTGGGCGTCCACAAGAGGCCGTCAAGGCYCTCCAAATGATCTCTAGGTTCAATGGCTCTGATCTTTCCGTTGAACTGGATGACGTTGTCGACCACCGCCATCCTTCCCAAGAGAGCGACTGCGGACAGGTAGTATCCACTGCTGCAGTTGGCAATGCGACGAAGGGAGTAGAGGACGTACATCGTTCCTCTGCTATACCGATCATTCAGAAGGAATCAGAAGTCGATGAAACTTCCCCACTTGGGACACCTCCAGATGAGGACACTGTCCGCCCCGGATCAGGCCTAGTTGCTGGCTATCACGCGATAGGCGAGACAGTAGCCCCTGACTTTCGGAGACACAGCCCGCATGCATCGGAGGGGCAAAGGGAAGATTTGAAAGAAGGCGGCAATGACGTGGAGGATGAAGAAAGGGAAGATGCACCGCTTAATCCGGTTACAATATTGCCATCTCGAAAGCGTCTTCGCAGCCAGTCCACCTTTTCGACGTCATCGCGCGTTTTGGCAGAGGAGAGGGGAAGGAAACCTAGGCTACGAGCTGTACTCCCGCGGTGGTTGGCTGATCCGCTGGATGCATGGACCGACCGAGTGATGATGGTGCTATCACCAGAGTGGTTGAGAACGACTTTGCTAGTCTGGTCCGCGTGGTTCGGCATGTCACTAGGTGTGTCTCTAATATCTACTTTCCGCCGAGAGCTCCGAGCTAACCTACTCCTCAGCATTCACCATGTTCAATGTCTTTTTACCGAAACTACTAGAATATTCTCCCTCTTCATCCGCGTTAGTCAAACCCAAGTCACTTGARGAAAGCCTCTGGGATGTCGTCATATTCACAATCGGAGGGTGTCCAGGGGCAATCGTACGT
>JNHV02000420.1:0-17237 GCA_001691785.3 Amanita brunnescens Koide BX004
AAGGATGTCAGCCCACTTGGGCAGTACTTCACATATTTGTTCTACATCTTTGTCACCACGTCCAGAGAGGCACTAGAAGAGCACAATTCAGCAGCGTTTATCTAGTAACATGGAGCCATAACTCACGACGACGATATCTTGGTCTGCAGAGAGGGTGCCCGCTAGCCGAATAGCTTCCCAAATGGCATGAGAGGATTCAAGGGCTTAAGAATTAATCAAATCGGGACAATGAGACACACATTCTCTAATGCTCACCTGGTATGATACCTTCGCTTTGCGTCAAAATTCGGAAGCCACGGAGAGCTTGTTCATCGGTCGCAACGACGTATTCAGCTCGTCCAGAGTCCTTCAACCAAGCGTGCTCTGGTCCGACACCAGGGTAGTCCAATCCAGCGCTGATCGAGTGCGTGTTCATTATCTGGCCTTCTTTAGATTGAAGAATGTACGTCCTGGCGCCATGGAATACGCCGGGCTGACCTTTAGCCAAAGTAGCACTATGCTTATCCCCGTCGAGACCTGGGATAACATGTCAAACGACATTATTTTGGCAGCTAACGACCAATATTACCTTCCCCGGCTGCTTCGACTCCAATCAAGCGAACGCTCGTGTCAGGTATAAATGTATGAAATGTTCCGATAGCATTACTTCCACCCCCGACACAAGCAACGACGGCATCAGGGAGCTTGTTGCGTTTCTCCTGGAGCTGAACCTTTATTTCCTGGCCAATGATTTTTTGGAAGTCCCTGACGATGGTTGGGAATGGATGCGGCCCAATAGCAGACCCGACGAGATAGTGTGTTGTAGCCAAATTCGTTATCCAATCACGCAATGCTTCATTTACAGCATCTTTCAGTGTGCGTGAACCAGCATGGACTGGCACGACCTCAAGCAAAATTAAGTTATAATACAAAGAAGGAAACGAGCGTATCACCTTTCCACCCAGCATTTCAATCCTGAAGACATTCAGAGCTTGCCTTCGGACATCCTCCGCGCCCATGTATATTATACATTCCATGCCGAATTTAGCGCATACCGTAGCAGTGGCCACACCGTGTTGACCTGCACCGGTCTCTGCGATAATTCGGGTCTTACCAATGCGCTTAGCCAAGAGAATCTAACCCTGTTATGTTAATTCAAATTGAGTTTTTTTGCTACTCCTCACTTGGCCGATGGCGTTGTTAATTTTGTGTGAACCGGTATGGTTTCTTCAGTTCAATTGCGGTCAGCCATCATGACATTATACTCGCTGGACCTACAGGTCTTCTCGTTTCAGCCAGATCTTTGCACCTCCAGCTATCTTGGTCAAATTCTCGGCAAAGTAAAGGCCTGACGGGCGATTGATATAACCATAATAACTACGAAATTCTTCCAGGAAGGCAGGATCCGCCATAGCCGACTTGTGAGCTTCTTCCAGTTCCACCAAGCAGTCAACAAGAGCTTCCGGAACATACCGGCCGCCAAAATTGCCGAACCGGGGGGGTAGAACTGTGACAAGGTTGCTGGGAACCTCCTTTGGACTCTTGAGGTTGGCTGGTTTGGATGTATCGTTTGCGGAAGCTGAGGGGACTAGTGAAATGTTTCCTTTTTGAGTCAGCTGGCGACAGAAGGCTTCAACATCCTGCAAGAATCGATCTCTGGGTGATTCCTGAATGATACGAATTATGCGGCTACCGATGACAACACCCTCGGCCCCTGCCTTTGCCACGGTGTCGAAATGGGATCGAGTTGCCACACCAAAACCCACGGCGATTGGGACAGTGGCATATTTCTTGACTCGTGCAATTATGTCCGGTAGTGCCTTGTTCATAGCAACTGTTTCAGACGACCCCGTTGTACCCATCTGAATTAAAGTTAGAGGCGGGGCACAAGATTCAATGAAGGAGGCACCTTTGACACAACGTAGATAAAGGTATCTGCGATCGACGTCAAAAATTCAATACGGTTTAATTTTGTGGATGGTGCGATGAGCGGCACGTAAGAAAGACTGTTCCCCGTCAGATGGAACGACGCCTATATTTCGGCTCACTCACTCGACTTTGCCACACTTGTCTCGGAAGGTGATAGCTTCTTCTGGAGGAAGATCCACGACAATGAATCCATTTGCTCCTGACTCGCGTGCATCCTGGATGGCCTTTTCTTCACCGTATGCGAGAAGTGGATTGTAATAACCTTTGAATTTCGTCAGGAACAACTACCAATATAAGCTGAAATCATTTACCCATGAGAATGACAGGTACGATGAGTCCTTGATTTCTGGCCTCTCTGAGCTGAGAGAGGATAATTTCATAATTTATACTGTTGTTTAATGCGACCTGTATCATTTTCAGATGACTATGCGATGAAATAGATTACATGCGTACGGTATTTGCCTCTTGGATGATGGGACCATCAGCGATCGGATCTGAAAATGGCATACCAAGTTCGATGATGTCTGCTCCACCCGCTTGCATGGCGAGCATAAGGGGCACCGTGTCATCTTTGCGAGGAAAGCCGGCAGTGATGTAAGTTACCAAGGCCGTTGCGCCCTTTCTACGAGTTAACCTGCAGAATTTTATGAGTAGATAACGATACCTCAGCTTGCTTTGCTTGGAAAACTTTTCTGATAGCCTCTATTGGGGAAGACATGATGACTGCGTTGAAGCCGGTTCAGAAGCCTTCGAGATAGCCATTGAAATTACAGTCACTCGTCACATGCATCACGCACTGCACCGCGGCCGAACTCCTCGATCATCGGTTATCGGGATTACTGTACGACAACGCCCACATTCATAATGGAACTTTCACAACCAGCTGACGAGTCGCGAGTTCTCGTAATTTACACTGGTACGACAAGTTGATCAGTCCTATTTTTTGCTTATAGTTTCCGAAGGTGGCACCATTGGCATGCTTGTTGGTCAACAGGGCTATGTTCCGGAGCCACATTTCTTCACAGAAACTTTGAGGAGTCAAAACAGATTTCATGATCCTCATCAAGATTCATTATTTTCAAATGCATGGACAGTACAAGGTTTCAGGGACTGGACGAACAGCGGCCGATCTAGCCCTCTGAATTCCGACGACGTTTCATTGATGGCGCACCGAACATTGCCTGTGCGATCAACGCGACCTATATGTCATCCAGAAACCTTAGGAGTAATGCAGAAAACTCACGCCAAACTGCCTGTATGGGACAAGATCTCGGATAATATATATGAAGCGCAGGTCCCTAGCCTCATAACACCTCGAAGCGCGGTTCCCGGAGGAACTCGGAGCAAGTCCATCCGATACGCCATTTTAGAGGTCAGGATTGCAATGATCATTGCGGGGATGTACCTTACCGAAGTCGACTCCAGTGGGACCCATTGCTGGATAGCAGTAACTTTGGCATCGATGGTACTGTTATGCGTCATTGATTCCTTGTCATTCATATACCGATGATCCAGACTGGATCCGCATTGCAACTGAAATTGAGCTCAATTACCAGACCTTTGATGCGTTCGTCGTACTGCATGGTACAGATACGATGTCGTATACTTCCAGTGCCCTAAGCTTTCTACTCGAGGATCTGGGGAAGACAGTAGTATGTCCTAACCCTCTTCTTTTTGGCTTCAAATGGTTTGAACAGCTATTTTTTAGATATTGACGGGTGCACAGATCCCTCTGTCCCAATTGCGCAATGACGCCGTCGACAATCTCATGGGTGCTCTCACTATCGCAGGTCACTATATTATTCCTGGTAAGGCTACGTCCAACACATCGTGTACCATCTCTGATATTTTAAACAGAATGTTGCTTGTACTTCAATCACACACTCTATCGTGGCAACCGGGTTTCCAAGTTATCCTCTGACTCGCTCAGTGCCTTTGACAGCCCTAATTTTCCTCCCTTGGTCAATGGTCTGTAACCAGGCAGCAAGAAGATGCCGACCTCTGATTGCATTGTTGCTAGTGGGCATTGATATTGTAGTTAATTGGAATGATGTCATAAGACAGACAAGTCTCCGTCGCTTCAGAGCACATAGAGGTGCGCCATTGGTGTCATTAAATGTCTACTTACCGTCAACGTAGGCAAAACGAAATTAAGAAATGAGTCCACTCGTAGGTGAGTTCAGGGGGTCGGAGAATTGGGCATGTAACCAACATTTTCAAGCGACCTTACGACTATTCCCCGGCATCACCGCTGCGACTGTCAGTGCCTTCTTCGTCCCGCCAATTCGTGGCGTTGTTCTCGAAACATTCGGATCAGGCAATGCTCCACGACGGCCCGACTTGATCGAAGCCATTAAAGAAGCCTGCGATCGAGGCGTCGTAGTTGTAGCTATTTCGCAATGTATCAAGGGGTCTGTATCAGATGCTTACGAGACAGGGCGAGCCCTGCTGCAAGTAGGAGTTATTCCGGGCAGCGATATGACTCCGGAGGTCAGCATAACCTGGGCCTCGCAAATGAGTTGTCCGCCTGACTCGTCTATAGTGTGCTCTGACGAAACTATCTTATCTTTTATCAAAGCCTGAGCTATCTACCAAAGACATCAGGGAACTGATCGGGATACCTCTTCGTGGAGAGCTCTCAAAGGCTTCTGGCTCTGCTCCTAGCCAACCAACCATCAATGACAACCTAGAGAAGATACAGGATGTCCTCTCGCACTTTGTCCGCCTGTCTCACCCGCCCTCTAGCGGGCCAAAAATTGTGGTTTCCTCAGAACTCCCTGACTCGGCAGCGCAGGAAGTAACGGCTCCGTGGACCTGGACAGCGGCCGAGGCAGCTACTACGGAAGTGGTGTTACTCCCTTTCTTGATCCACCTCGCTGCGGCTCGAGACGACCTAGAGAGCCTCAAGTTTTCTCTTTCCGAAGGTCCTGCAGCTGATCCTTCTGCTAGTCCCGCGTTCGGTAGGATAGCAGGCGGCCTCGTCAACTGCTCGGAACCTGCGACAGGGCGTTCACCACTCCATGTTGCCGCGTTGAATGGCAATGTCAGATCCGTGGACACCTTGCTTCGTTCGGGCGCGCTAGTGCATTTACGCGATAGTCTGGGACATACTGCCCTGTACTATGTAAGTCGCATTCCTCGGTTGGCGCCAGGCAACTAAGAGTTATCACAGGCCGCACGCCAAGGTCACCAGGCTGTAGTTGATGAATTAGTTCAAGCCGGCGCCACTTTAGGGGGCGTCGATTCGGGCTACGTAGAAATGGCAATTAATAACGCTCTACTAGTCGGAGATCAGCGCTCACTTCGTATATGGGCGAAGACAGGTGCTACTATACCAGACCAGGTCAATCAAGTTGTTACCTAAAGTTATGGATACATGAGAAATTACCAATACCGTTAAAGTACCTAGACATTACATTGAAATTGAGAGAGCTATACAAGGGTATCGCCGATGAGATCCGCTAAAACATATGAGCAAAATTTCATTATTCAATTATTTGCACCTCATCATCTTCCTCTTCGTCCTCATCAACAAGCGCCTCTTTTAGATTATCATTCAACGTCCGTAGGAAAAGCGATAGCTGGTGTCGGCTAAATGTAAATGGCTTGTTCAGAAATCCGAGCCTATCGACAAACTCGGGTGGCTCTTTGTCTAGATCGTCGGGTGCGTAGTGAATTGATTGTTCATTGGGATCAGAATCAGGATCGTTTCTACTAGGAGAGGTAGTTCGAAGAGTGAATGCCACACCTGTACAAGATCATCAGATAAAGTGACATTGTGAGGTTAGTTAGACCATACTTTGCTTCAGGGCATCATTTGATGACATGTCATCTTCCGAATACGTATATATGCATTTAAATATCCATTCGTCTGCGCCAGGCCTATGGCCTGTTTGGTGCTTCATATTCGTAACGAGCAAATTTGTAAGGTCTTCATAAAAACGGATAACTTCGGCATTCTTCGGGTCCTCAAACGCCACACCAGCCGTCCGACTTCGAGGTGCCGCCTGTGGGGTTCGCAAAGATTTATCGGAGAGAACTTTTGAGCGTTCAATTTCTGCTTTAAGGTCATACCGAAGCTCGTTCTCTGAGATAAGGTGTCAACAGTCCCATCGCCAACGTTTGAAAGACGACGTTACCAATTTGGCGTAGCTCAGTTATCTGGCCGTCCTTTTCCTTCAGCGCTTGTTCTTTCTCGGCAAGCGCTTCCCTTAACCGGGCAATATCCCGCTCCAGCGTTCGTTGCTCTTCGTCGGCAGCTTCGCGTGTTATCATGTGTAGGATCGAATGTTTACCATGCTGCGCCAAAACCTCTTTCTGCGCTATCTGGGAGGTCAGCGCTTCTACAAGCATTTCCTTGGCTATTGTGATGGTTCAAGAACGGGTGTAGCGATGTTATCGGGGACTTACATCTCAGGTCTGCCTGATATTGTTCATCCATCGCCTTCAACATCTTCTTCGCCTCTGTTTCTCGTATTCGCTGAGACTCCTCCAGTTTCTCCATTAGTACCTGCTCCTGTTCGTGCGCCTGAAAACGCAGATAAGGACTTTTCCATCAGAGGAATGCCTAACAACTAACACGACGGAGCTTCTCCTGCAGCCTTGCTACTTCCTGGCCATCTTTGTCTTTCTTGGATCCCCCTGCATGAACAAGGATAGCTCGTTGTGCCACGTCATTCACATCATCGTCCAGTTCGTAACGTTCTTGAAAAGCGTCCACGTCAATAGTATCTCCATTCGGCGACGTTTTCTTCGACCTGGCTGCAGGTACCTTTGCCTTCCCCTTCCCCTTCCCCGTGGGCTTTCCATTCGCGATAGGGGCGAGAGGCGTGGCTCCCTTCTTCCCCGTTGCGACATCTACCATTTGAATGTCTTCATCCTCCGCGTCTGCCATGTCCGCGTCCACCTGTTCCACTTCATCCTCCAAGACTACCTCCTGCACGTCAGAGCCATCATGGTCAACTCGAAACGCTTTATGACCAGCTGTTTTCCTTGCAACGGGGAGTCCGGGCGCTTTAGCTGACTTGGAGGATTGTCCAACTTCGGCGGCAATTCGGCCATTAGGTTTAACGTTCTTTTGTGATCTCGTAGTCCTTTTAGGTGGTGGATGCGGCGTTGTTGGTTTGAAACCACCAAGATCTGGGCGTACAATGAACGAACACGGAAAATCAACCCGAGAAACGCGTACCGTCGCCAGAGTCTGACTCCATGGAAAAGTGACTGTGACAGGGTAGACGTGATTCGTGACAAAGTCAACCATTTCCACGAAGTTCAGGAAAGTTTATAGTCAAAATCAAGATTAGTTTGTATTGAGTTATCTATATACTTTAGTACAATAGTGTATAAAATACATGACGATAATGATATGCAGGAGTGCCGTGCAAGATCTTAACGAATGAGAGCGATGTTGTGGTGAGAAAGAAAGAGTGCCAAAAACAAGACCTTATACTGCTATAATGTAACATAAACACAGCGACCGAAATTAGTTCGGGGAGAGAAAAATAGGAAAGGATTGTTTTGTGATCAAGAATTAACGTAGGTATATGGTGGACTTGGCCTTTGTGTCTATTTCAGATTCTTCGTCGAGGATTATGGTGGACGCCTTCTGTGGTTCATACAGAGGGAGGGGGATCGAATAATCGATCTTACGCTCTCCCTCTTCGTCGTAGAGTTGCGAATATGCAGGAAGAGTATAAGCATTCTTCGGTGATGCTGCGTTGAGGACAACGGGTAAGGTGGGCTCCAACTCCCTTTGAGCAGGGACAGGCGGAAGGGTGTGGACCATGGTAACCGGTACCCTCATACTAAGACGATCGTGGAACCGCTTTTCGTTGCCRTCGTTGTCGTACGACAAGGTCACTGACAAATTGATCTCGTGTGTTATATGGAACAGTGGCGTCCAAACGGTAGGCATCAACTCGAAAGCTTCGTCCCACCAGTCCCCAGCATCGGCCGCTGTCTTTTGCGATACGAACGGCAAGGCAATCTCAACTGTATACCAGTTTGGATTGTCCATTGACGTGTCATCATCTGCAAAGGCATAATTGTCTTTGCCAAATCGGTGCCGTCCTGACTCGCCCGTAGGCAAAAGGGAGATGGCTCGAGAACTGGATTCCAATGGATTCGCCGGAGAAGTGGCAAGGCCATACTCGTACACGTTGCTTACTGGATGAGGTGCAAGAAGCGGTTCAATGGGGGGTTGCCTATTCTTGGGAGGGACGGGATATGCCTCGAGGTAAGCCGGAGATGCACGAGATCTATTACATCCCGGCGTCAAGTGGTGAACAGCGTGCACAATTAAGACACGAACCTATATTTCTCTTTCTGAATTATATCGATTGCGATTTCCTTCACTTGTATACGCTTGCATTGCGCAGCATCCAGGCCATTGGTGCGCAGGCGTAGTACGACCGGTACAGAACCAGCTTGCATATCGACAAATTGGGGGGTGGCAACAATGACTTGAATTTTCTCCAATACCTCGGCAGGGATGCTAGCTTTGCCAGGAAGGGGAGTTGGCGTCTTTATCAAATAGCTATTGGTAGTGGAGCGGAAGGGTACATCGGACGGTGGTTCYGCAAAACGCCGCAGAGAAATTCGTTTCTGAGCCTGAGCATAACGCGCCCGGGATCTGAAAGGCGTGCACAGCGTCGCGAATGCCCACGGAGACAATGCATAAAGATCGTTTAACAGGGTGAATTTCGCAGTAGCATGTAGAGTATATTTCACGCCGAGATCTGTGATTCCAATGGATGCTGTTTCGGGAAGCCAGCCGGGAATGGGCAGATTAAAAACCACATTCCAAACGCCTGCTCGCTATGTATTAGAGCAGGATTCAAGCTGGGCGGTGATCCCTACTCACAGGGATTTACCGAGTCTTCCTCTCCTTCGTTGCTTAGTTCTACTGGTTCACCGGTAACCAGCTCTCGCGAGAAAGAGCACAGTCGCACAGCAGAATAACCTAGCTTGGGCGTGACCATCTCGGTCTGGCCTTCAAAAGTAAGCTCTAGCGACTGAAGCAGCAGCCGCGCTGTCGACCGGCGATCAAAAAGAGAATAGGGCGATTTAACTGATATCGCGACGTGGCCAGATAGTGAATATGCAGAACTAGAGTATAGCGCATTAGTCCACTTGGCGGGATAGATAACGGCTGGAACTTACAGAGCATCGGGCATGCCGTACATATCAACCGATTCGGTCAATGGGACAATATCTATAGAGACAGACATTATTCGTCTTAGTGGAAGATAAAAAGAGAGGGAGAGGCGGCGGTCTGCGAGAAGGAGCAAGCAAAGCAACAAAGGAATATATATTTGAGGTAGCCAGGCCCGCCAACAGGCGGTGACCATACCTCATGCCAAAGAAGGAACAAAAGGAGTAGGAATCGCCAAATATGTCTTGGGAACCCGCCTGCTGTGATGCTGTGATATAACCGAATATAACCGGACAAGGAGGCGAACATCTTTATCGCCGCGTAATTGAATCCTAAGATTAATGAGGCACGAGCTAACTGAATCCAGGTAATATTACCGGGGGCGCGTCCTCAGGGCTCAGTCCCATCGTCATATGAACTCATTTATATGCTGACTCAGCAGGCCGAAAGAGGAGACAATGGACAATCTCCATCAGGTTCGGTCATTGACGGGTGCGTGCGGTTCCGCGGCCGACAGCGACGACCCATTGTCCGGTCCGGTCAACAATGGCTTTGTCTTACATATAACAATGGCTTTGGTAACCACTCAACTGACAATTTTGGTATGACGTACAGGGTCTGCAGGGCCGCCGCATAATGACTCGGCACGTTCTCAGGACCGCTAGTCAAAAGAACCTCAGTTCTGTCATGAGAACACTTTGGAAACCGCTAGCTCGTCCTCAGGGAGCTGCCTCAACTGCTTCCTCCGCATTGACCCCTCTTCGGCATCTTTTCGCTTGTTGTATCTATTGCCCTTTTCTCGCCTTAGCATCGATCGGACAGCCGACGGCGATACGAATTCTATGAATGCCCCGATAAGACAATTATGATGGGAATACACGATTACTATTACTCACCTGGATTAGAGTATACAGTGGCGCCGCYAAAGGCACCCTCGAAGATACGAATCGGTGTCAACACGAAGCGCGGCCCTATCTCCACCAACGTGGTCTGCTGCGGCCCATTTGGTTGCAGCGGGTCCTTTTCAATTATCTACTTACCCGAGACTCGAGTCAAAAGACGCATCCTCATATTCGGGGTAGGGCAATTACCTGGTAATTACGAAACCAGATCTTCGAATCCAGGATAGAAAATGTCAAGATGTGGTCAATGAATGGCTTTGCTCTCCGCGCGGTTGAAGGGACGCCAAATATCTGGGCCGTCCTTATCAGTCAATATTCCTATGCCGCCGTTGACTCCTCCCGACTCACATGCGTGAACACTTCTTTGGTCAGCCTGCCCCACTCTGTCTCGTCAAATTGCCTGTCAAAAGATAAGAGGCCGCGGCTTCCTTTCAAGCAGTTCCCGGTCATTTTCAATTCATCCATTGTATGTATATTTTGTACATGCATCTTGATCGAGGGTCCGTTTGGCGTTTTCGCTGCCCATAAGTAGAGATCTTCGTGTCGTCTTGCTTCGAAAAACATGGTATTGTTACAATTATTCAAGTCTGCTAGCTCTGGAAGTAGGTTGAGATGGCTTTTTGAATCGAGTTTTGAATCTGAATAAAGGTCGAAATCGGGCTTTCTGCGGTGACTAGGCGACGGACCTTTTTTGACATGAGGCAGTAAGGCCTCGAGATCGTTCATAAAGTGCCTCATGCGATGGTTGATTCCGCGAGAAGACAGCAGTAGGACTCTCTGTTTGTTCTTTTTCGGAGCTGGTGATTCTTCGACGTTCATGGCATCTGCCTTTCTTTTTCCTTTCCCCTTCGCCTCGGCTTTTACAGCGTTGACTTTCTGAGCCTTCAGGACAGAAGCCATGAAGACAAATTCCGAAGTGGCGCGCAAATTGTGTTGATTATATAATACGACCTAACGTATCACACGAGCACATACTTATTACGACGACGAAATGCATACGAAAATATGAGTACAGAATAACAGCAAGAAATGATTCCTATGTATCAGGACAACGTGGATGAACAAGAAAGTCAATAACTAGGATACGATAGCAATTTTACGGGGACTGTTGCTGCTGCGCACGAAGCTGCTTCTGCTTCTCCTGTTCCAACCGCTGGTGGCGTTTCACAGATTAGTAAATCAATAGAACAAAAACACCAGGGACGCACGTGGTACAGAAGTTGGACGGCCATCTGTATGTTAGCTGGCTGACCCGTGATGACGACCAATCTTTCCCCCTCCCCTCCCGAAGGGGCTGGAGCCCCATTCACCCCGACACCAACTGCTCCCGGTTCCATGATTTTGATCTGACTAGCACTCATTTGTCTGATTTCATTAATTTTGCTCCCTCCCTTGCCAATGATGCAGCCCACGAGGTCGTTTGGAATGTATATCTGCTGGGTCTGCAATTGTTGTGGCGGGTGATGTGGTGGTGGTGGCGGCGGAGGGCCATAGGGACTGTAGCTGGGTACATAAGAAGAGCCCGAATGCATTGGCCGTCGAGTATTGCCAGGTCGGTAGACAGAGTGAGAAGTTTGAGGCATCCGTTCCTGGGCCTCGATTAGGATATTACCGATATAGTACGTGGCGATATGAATAGCATCAGCRACGCCTGCTACACTGAGAACGCGCTGGTGATAGTCACGAATAAACATCAAGCGTAGCGACATGTGAGTAAATGCAATACCTCTGTTGAACCCGGGAGCATGCCTTCACTTGCATTCAATCGAGCGCCACTGGCTTCCTGAATTTCTTTGATCTTACAGCCTTGTTTACCGATGACAGAGCCCATGCGTGAGTTGGGTATCATGAACTTGATTGTCACGGCGCGGCTGCCAGGAACAGATGGCACATCGAATGGTTCATCATTAATACGACGTACGATAAGACCAAAAGCCTGAAACAAGAGTAAATTCGCGCATATAATTGAGAAAAAATAGCATACTTTGGACACCGCATCCAATGGTCCGCTGACGTTCAATATACGTTCAGGGTTGCCCGGAATGCTTTCGGACACGACGACGCGCGCGCCGCTTTTCTCTCGTATTTCATTGACGTGAGCGCCTGCCCTGCCAATAATAATGGATGCGTCTTGCGTGACGATCAAGCACCGCATGTTGATTTGTGCAGTCGGCGGTGAAGAAGCCCCTGCCGTCGATGGAGATGGTGTTGCAGAGGTCGTCGGCAAGCCTGATTTGTCGCCATTTCCGACGGCAGATGTGCTCTTGCTGTCGCCGGAAGTCTCATCCTTGGGTTTTTCTGACTGGTTCGAACTGGGAGTAGACGAGACATTATCGTCGTTGGTGGCAGCAGGCGCATCGGTCATGATTAAGTCTGGGGCGGCCGTAGCAGAGTCGGATACCCGGGCGTCATCCGACGGGTTTGCGGCGCCGGTGTTTGCGCGTTTGTTCTTGTGCTGCTCGCTATCGGAGAGGGAACGAGACCGCTTTCGGTTTGAGTCAGCGTCAGGCATGGCGAGATAATATTATAGTAGTTTTGGGTGCCAGATGGGGGAAGGGGTGCTTGGAGTCAAGGCCTGATGGAGGCATGGGGGACGTGAGGGGGCGGGAGTGGAGGAGGTGCAATCGAGCAGGCGGGACACTTACCTCGCGTGATGGTCGACGCTAACCAGCGGGCAAGCAGCGCCAAATACCGCTGCAAGCATGGCCAAATAGAGCGGGACAAGCATGGCCAAACACTACTGCCGACTGGCATGGCCTRCTACGAGCGCGCCGCGCTGTTGTTCCGTATCGCCGTCGCGTTGCTCACTCGCACCTTTTTCCAGCCAGACGAGTACTACCAGTCCCTTGAGCCTGCACATCACATTGTCTTTGGTTACGGGGCTCTCACATGGGAATGGTTTACGTCCATCCGGAGCGTTCTGTATCCCGCCCTCAATATCCCTGTTTACGCGCTACTTAAAGTGACCGATCTTGCGGAAACGCCCGTTCTTGGTGACTGGCTTCTGGTAGGTAGGTCACCAACCCTGCTATTCAGTGCGCGAAGCCAATATTGTGGATAGATTGCCTGCCCCCAAATATTGCACGGAAGTCTCGCTGCCCTCACGGACATCTGGCTCGGCCGCCTTACACGAAGAGTGCTTGGTGAACGTTGTGTCCCCACTGCTGTACGTCAGGCGTATGGTGGTATCGCGCGTATCTAATAAAAGCAATACAGTTACTTTTATCCTTGACCTGCTTTTTCCATGYCCTGGCCTTGTCGCGGTCATTGTCCAACTCTCTAGAGACATCGTTGACAACCATTGCATTTACTTATTATCCGTGGGACGCTACGGCTCGCTCAAGCCCTAATGTCTACTTTAAACGGTATGGTGCAGCAKATATGGCTCGTTCGCTTACATTTCCCATTATAGATCGGACATCCCTGTCATGTTCTTATTCATAGCCCTAGCATGCATGGTTAGACCGATCAACGCCATCATCTGGGTCTACCTAATCTCAAAATTGATTTGGATTTTGCGGCCTCACCCGCGTCTGGTCAAATTTGTCATACAAGATGCACTGATAGCAGGGTAGGTTGCGAATATAATCGACAAGACAAGAACTAACTCTTCCTAGCACATTTGCTTTGACGACACTCACTTTCTTTGATTCCCTTTATTACGGCAAGCTCACTTGCACACCTCTCAATTTCATCTTTACCAACATGTCATCCGTGTCCCTCTTCTATGGATTGGGCTCTTGGCACTACTACCTCTCGCAGGGATTACCTATTTTGTGTACGACGGCCCTCCCATTCGTCCTACATGGCATGTGGACTGCCGCTTCATCAAAGCAACTTGTKGCGCTGCAAACAATGACCGAAGGCGTATTTTGGACTATTGGAGTTTATTCTTTCGCCGGTCATAAAGAATGGCGGTTTATCCATCCGCTTTTACCCCTCTTGCATGTCCTGGCTACAAAATCCCTTGATGACCTCTCGATGTCGCCATCGTCACGGAAAATCGAACCAAGAAAGAGAATGTCTTTACTTGATGTTACGATACCGAGGAGGTACTTGGCGTGGCTAATGCTGACATGTCCGTTGTCGTTGTACGTGGTGCTATTCTACTGCAGTGCGCCGATAAGTGCAATGTCGTTTCTCCGCTCGCTTCCTCGCCAGACTTTACATAATGTCACCATTGGTGTTTTGATGCCTTGTCATTCCATACCTGGCCAAGCTTACCTCCATCGCAAGGAGCTTGCTGCCGGGCGATTGTGGGCTCTCGGCTGCGAGCCTCCCCTACAGTACGTGAAGCGTAGCTTGAAGATGACCTTTTTAAYTAGTCCAACAGTGGACAAGATTTAGCCCACTACCATGATCAAACAGATGTGTTTTATGACTCCCCGATATCCTACCTGCGGACGTACTTTCCACCAGAGGTTAACGCCTCTTTTCCGCTGTCGCCCTATCCAGCAACCGATCCCGGGACGCTTGTGGAGCTTTCGCCCGACGGGCGTTATCCTTGGAGACATGAATGGCCTACATATTTATTGTTCTTTGGTTGCTTGTTAGAACAAGGTGTTGAACAAATGTTTATAGAACAGGGCTACACGCAGGTTTGGGAGAGAGGCCGTCATTGGGAAGGAGACGATAAGAGAAAAGGAGGCGTTCGSATTTGGAAATGGACTGGACAAAGTGATGTCTAATGTGTCTTTGGGCGAAATTACATTCTGGTATTCTACATACTACTTGGCCCCTTGGTGTTCGGGCAAAGTTACAGCTAGAAGGACAAACACAACGTCCATATGTACATAATGGCGTTCTCCGTGATAATGTTGACCCCTCTATAGCTTGGAGAGGTCACGTCCCCAAATGCCTCTATAACGGGTTCAGTTTACAAACCCTTGTTCATAGTATGATATCGACCCACCGAATTATCCAGTCAGCCATTAAAAGCGCCCTAGTCCTGGCTGACACTTGTTCGCTCCAATAAATGCTGCGCCACGCATACATCGCAGCCAAACCACCAGTAATTGTCAGAGGCCCTAGATCAAACACAGCGGCATTGCCGATGTARGCCAGGCTTCCGAGATGACGGTATCGGAATGGTTCGCCAAGCATTTCATCCGCCATCTCTGTAGTGATGTCGTTGGCCTGGAGCGTTTCCGACTTGCGTGCGAGCTCATGGAACATTTTACCGACATATTTCCCTTGTTGTGAAGCGACTTGCGCGGTCTGCATTACGAAGTCATTGCAATCGACGAATTCAAAAGTAGAGATTGACTCACTGCAGGAAGCGCTGTTAAATTGTTACCAATATGTTGCAGTAATGCCAGTACTTCGTTCATGGAAAGATTATTGTCTCCATCCGTGTCAAATCGTTCGAACAGTTCTTTAACCTGATTCCAATCAAAATGYTGCCGTATCCAGGCAGAAGTAACTCACCTTTTCTACATGCTTCCCTGCCATTGGAATGCGTTTGGCGATTTTTTTCGCTATTATCGTCGCTTGGAATCCAAAATGACMTGAATATCTAAAAAAAGCTTACCCATGAATTCCCATTCGCTCATGTCAATCTTGCCATTCTTGTCCTTATCAGCTTCGTCCACCAACTCCAGGAAGTGGGCTACGATTGACGTTTCAAGCTTTGAAGTGTTATAAAGCGTTCTCAACATGCCATACGACGTACCGTAGCGCAGTCACCAACGGCATACACCTCTCCRCGCGGTGCTCCTTTGACTCGAAGGTATGCATCTACTTCGATGGCTTTCTTGTGCACTTGATTAGGCAAGTAGGTTGTCACCTTTTCGGCGAATGGGTTCATCGCAATTCCAGTYGACCAGAGTGTGAAATTCGTTCGTATTTCATGTTTCTTGATGTTACCATCCGAATCTTTAGCGGTATAAACAACCGTGTCGGGCCCTACGGAGCTCACGCTGCACGGCTTGAGTTGGAATGCTGAAAATGGACTGACGTTCTTACCGTGCAGAAGTGATTAGATTCACGCCGTCTCTTTTGAATTTTGCCTGATATAACCAGTCCAGATGCCGCATTTAGTTCAACTGTGCGACGAACCTCGGCATATTTACTAATAGCCTCTGAATACTGCAACAATGTCACTATGTCAGCATGTGTTAGTGCCTGCCAATGCTCACGGTATTTAAAATATGTTCCCTTGACTGGATGACGTAGATGTTGACTTCTTGCCTGCATATTTTTGGGAACTGAAGCCTATTAGGTAGAGAGCAGGAATAAATAAGTTTGACTTGCATAGTTCATGATATCCTCTTGGCACAAATCGTAAATTTCCTGTTAGGAAGGTTAAGGCGGGGCATACTTTCCATATCAACTCAACCTACGGCAGCAGTCTCAATGCCAGTGGGTCCACCACCGCAGATGACGAAACTGAGAAGACGTTTGCGTTCTTCAGGACTTGTTGTAGGCAAGCTCGCACTTTCAAAGTTATCTATCAACCGTCAGATGCAGCACACCGAAAATGATAAATGAATATACCCAAGATGCGTCTACGTATCTTTTGGGCGTCTGGTATAGTCTTGAGCTGGAAGCAGTGTTCCAGGCCAGGGACGCCATGTGTAGCGGATGTAGAGCCGACCGCGATGACCATTTTATCGTACGGAATGTAGTAGTTGGTTTTTTTACCATCTGAACGGACAGTCTCGACTTCCAGCAAACGCTCAGACATGACAAGATCGACAGCCTTGCCCTCGATAAAATGGCCATGCAAACGTGCAATAATCTTTCTTATGGGCTCCACCAGGGAGCGGACCTGGACGGTACCAACGGCAGCAGCTAAGCCATCGTCAGCTTAGGCGGTGGCGGCGTTAAGACGCATACAAGGGAGCAAAGGAGTAAAGGTGGTAAATGTATCCGCTGATACGACGGTTACATGATAATCTGCTGGGTTCAAGTTCTGGATAATTCCCATTGCCTGAGTGCCGGAGATGTAAGCACCAAGACAACCTGCTACARTCGGTGACATACGCCCCAGCCTCCACCTACGATGACGAGTCTTGGTTTTTCGGCTATTCGCTTGACTTCTTCATTTTCCTCGTCGTCCACCTGAACACGGACCACTGGTAAGTTCTTGGGACCACCTGTTTCGGGATGGAGAGCTAGGGGCGACACGGGGACGCGGTCGACATGCATGTCCGAGTACGTGAGAGCGTCATGAATGAGGATACCAGCTCCAAGCAGCGCGAAACCAGACACGGTGGAAGCACAGAGGAAGCCAGTGAAGCGGAGGGTTGAGCGGAGTCCAGTGCGGGGAGCAT